>CAHIKZ030001902.1:667500-717500 GCA_903632075.3 Acanthosepion pharaonis | reverse complement strand
TATATATATATATATATATATATATATATATATATATATATATATATATATATATGGTATAGTCTATAAGAAGAAGTGCTTTTGGTGAGTTGCTTATATTCAATACCTTTTTTTATTTTTTGCTTTTGAGGAAGAACGATGAAGATCTGATAAAATGCTTCTCTCGGCAGAACTTTCATAGTCGTTAAAGCACAATGTATTTATCTATTTAGCTGCCTCGAAAAAAAAAAACATAAAAAATACCCGCCTACCTATAATGAAAGAATCTTATCCCAAATATAGGCGACTTTTACAATACTGTTACCTCAGGGTAAAAGAAAACTGATTTGATTGAGAATGGCTTTCAACAGATGAGTCTGCTTTTGGTAAAGGCATCTTTGTTTTCTAGTTTGATTTCGAAGGATGGGTCGCTTAGCATTAGCTTTACCATTAGTATTAAATGAGGTGTGTGGTCACGTTCCGCTTACGTTGGGCATTGTCCCTTCTTCTGGATTTACTACATTAAGCCGTGGTGAGCGGATCAATTGGAGATACATTTGGATCACCGGAAAATGCGAGGCTCTCCTTCCGAATTTTCATAGCCGTATTCTTATAATTTTGTTTATCCATCATTTAAATGTTTTCTTTGTTTCTTTTATTCGTTTTCGACTATCATTTAACATGTTACACATATATATATATATATATATATATATATATATATATATATATATATATATATATATATATTTAAATTATATATATATATATATATATATATATATATAATACATATACACATATATTCATACACATTCATACACATACAATCACACACGTATATATATATATATATATATATATAAGTGTTTGTCTACTTTCACTTTCACTTTCTTGAACTCTCAGTTTCACATTCCTTGCAGCCTACTTTCACTTTCTTATTCATTTTCCCGCCTTTTAACTTAATCCCGACTCTTGACTTTTCACTAGTTTCATTACAATTATATCACTTTAGTTACTTCTCGTTCCACCTATTTCGACAGTTTCCAATCTCATCAATGACTCCGTGCTTTTAAATCAGACTTGAAACGATTCGACAGAACGCAGAACTCCATTCGAGCCCCGAGTCGGTCAAGCTCTTCAAACCCGGGAGATTAGGTGATGATCATCGCTTATATTCCCCCATCGTTTCCATTATCCAATTAACCCCTATCGCTTTTGCTGGGGTAAATCTCCTTAAATTAAATTACATTCACTTGAGAAAGAAAATCGTATGACGACATCTAATCCCAAAGATATTATTATGCATAAAAAGCAGACGTGTCTATTTATTGGGTTGAGGAAATATTCCTCTTCTTTAGTTAGTTTAGTGCAGAGCTTAAGAAAGAGTATCATTGTTTTCGTTTAATTTGTTAATGGTTTCACTTTTTGTCAGACTTCTATCAACGGTAATGTAACATATCTTTAGTTTCTTATGACCTCCACTGAGACTGATTAACAGTAAATGAATATCATTTACCTATGAATAATGAAACGACTTATTACCCATAAAAGTACAAGTCTATTTTAGTCTTAAATCTATTTGCAAATAATGATAAATCTTATATATAAAGTACAGTATATGTGTGTGTTTGTGCGTGTGTTTTCCAAGTAACTCGTCCGCTCCGACTCGTCCGATTTCAATGATTCAAAGTTCATTCAAAAGACCTAGAAAGGTTAGGTCCAGGGAACGATTTTCGTTGAGCTCAGATTCAAGGTTTCCAGGTTATGCGAGATTAAAAATATACATTAATATATTATACTAATCATTATCGTTGCTTTCATGGTTCAGTGGGAATAACTCTTATTTTCTTTTTGTATCCAAAATTGCTGTGCACGTTTTATTATAAACTATATTAAAATCTACCCTATTGGAGAAGTCTTGGTTTGAACATCATCACAATAGCTAGGGAGGAGTAGATGCGATAGGCATCAATAAACTACAGAAGAACTCAAGATTAATCGCTGCATTTAAGTATTGAATTAATGTTTAAGCTTATCTTTTAAAAGTTCAACGATAATTCTTCAGTTGCCACTTAATTTAAAGTCGATTTGATGTACGTAGATCCTTATTTTCTGTACAATTATTTTTATTTCATGGAAGAAAGAACAGGGGACAATTTATAAAATAAAATTTATATTATGTAAAGATGGGAAAATAGAAATTAGAATTAGTTATACATTCAACATTTGAAGAGTTAGAGAAACATAATCGTTAATTAAGTAAAACCTATATTATGAAATCTATACGAATAAATGTAAACCTGGAGCTCAATTCCGCCACGAATTCAAAGATTTCAAGTAGTGAATATATCTTACTTTGCAAAGCGATAATGCGCGGTCGAAGTATAAGTATATATATATATATATATATATATATATATATATATATATATATATATATATACTATATATATATATATATATATATATATATATATATATATATATATATATATATATATATATATATATATATATATATATATATATATATATATATATATATATACTATATATATATATATATATATATATATACTATATATATATATATATATATATATATATATATATATATATATATATATATATATATATATATATATATATATATATATATATATATATACTAGCTGAGAGCACCAATATACTACACCAGGAAAATAACAAATACAAACTTCTAATTCTCGACACCTCAATAACAACCAAAACTCAACAAAATTTATTACGAGTGTAGTAACAATATTTTAAAATGCTTCTGGCCAACATTTAATATGTTGAATATATCTCTTCTTCATATATATATATATATATATATATATATATATATATATATATATATATATATATATATATATATATTATATATATATATATATACCATATATATATATATATATATATATATATATATATATATATATATATATATATATATATATATATATATATATATATATATATATATATATATGTATACTAACTGAGAGCACCAATATACTACACCAGGAAAATAAATAAATACAAATTTCTAATTCTCGACACCCTCAATACCAACCAACACTCAACTAAATTTATTACGAGTGTAGTAACAATATTTTAAAATGCTTTTGGCCAACATTTAATATGTTGAATATATCTCTTCTTCACACACACATATATATATATATATATATATATATATATATATATATATGTGTGTGTGTGTGTGTGTGTGTGTTAAAAGGCTCAAACACTAATATTCCATGGTTATAATTTATTCAAAATTGTTAAATTTAAATACCCACCTTCACCTTTAGGCCTTCCTGTTTTTCTTTCTTCTGTTACACTTCTATCTAGAGCTTTCAGACATTTTTATCTCACATTTGTTTCCCACTCCCACACATACACCTTCACTAAAATTTAGTTATTTATACTCGGAGTTATATTTTTCTGATTTCTTTTTGAATTTGTACGTCTGATGAATTGGATCGTAATTATGATTCCAATGTATAAAATTATAACCATGGAATATTAGTGTTTGAGCCTTTTATATTATATTCTTACTTTCTCCTGGACATCGATTACTCTCTCTCTCTCTCTCTCTCTCTCTCTCTCTCTCTCTCTGTATATATATATATATATATATATATATATATATATATATATATATATATATATATTGTTATGGGATCTTACCCATAATAATAATAATAATGGACTATACTATACTTACTAAATACTGCACCTCAGTAGTAGGCAAGGAGTCAGGAGTTCAAGTCGAGTCTAGAGTCGAGTCAGAGGCAGTCCGAAACAGAGTTGCGTTCAGACAATTACTGCAAGACATTGGAATAGTAATACTGGTCGAGACTACATTGTTCACTCTACTAAACCTGATTGTTCATACTAACACTTCTACTTCTTTGTATATATTCCTGTTTGTAATATATCTGTGTTATTCCATACCTGTGCTCGCGTTCTTCTTTATTGGATCTACCTTGGACTATCACCGTGGTACAAGGAACCAGACCATAACATATAATATATATATATATATATATTGTGTATTTAGGCAGAAAACGCTCTTTAAGGCAAATATTATTAAACCACCAGATATTTTGTGTCGATTTATTTTACTGATCAACTTTTACAAATTACGAACAATCCTCATCGGACTAGGAGGAAATTCGGTCAGAAATTTTCAGACGTTTATTTCGGAAAATAATTCAGGGAAAAAAAAGACCAGGATTTGAAATATCCCTTACCATCAGTAGATGTGGGATTGGCCAGTCGATTATAAATTTTAGTCGTCGACGTTGCATTCTCTTTCTCAAAAATAACCGCGTATATTGCATGACTGAATCTTTCCGCTACCAGAGCAATTTCGAGTCAGTAACCATAGTTGTCAACCGATCTAGGAGAAGGAAAATTTGAACTTGGTCTACTCACACCAATCCGCAAAAACCTACGTGATACAGAGGTTACACCAGCGTGGATACATAGTGGCGCTATGACACACAAATCAGACTACATGAGTTGCATACTAATTGAATGACTTTGTTTTACTCATATCGCATAGGTCATATCAAATACTACAGATTCACTATGGCATAATAGGAATAAATTCAGTACAGCTTTAATATGTACCCGAAAAAAAAAGAAGTAATGTTTAATTTAACATTCTGAAAAAGATTATGAATATATTGGATGAAGAACTGGAAGAGGTCCAGAACTACAACTGTTTAGGAGAAATACAAACTTTAAAGAAAGACCATAAAAGTGAAATACAGAAATGTATAGGGAGAGTCTAAAAAGAGAAAATGGAAGACAAATCATACGGACACAAAAAGGAAACAAAACAACAAAATAAAGCCAACATAAAATAAAATGACCCAGACAAATATCTATCTGTCTATCTATCTATCTATATATATATCTATATATATATATATATATATATATATATATATATATATATATATCAGTCAGAATTATATATATATATATATATATATATATATATCAGGTCAGAATTATATATATATATATATATATATATATATCACAGAAAGACAAATTGTTTTGCTGCTAGTCAATCATTAGTAAACACTTAAAAAAACGGACAGAAGATGGTGAGCGGAGTACGTTTTCTGATAAATATTAACAGTAAAATGTAGTTTCGATCATCGTGAATACGTTTAATAATTTTTTGTCCAGTATATGAATATAAATCATTCTTGCTGCTTGTCTGTTGCTATGATGATGATACATGATGATAACTCGTAAGATTAGAGACGTATACACAAAAAGAAATTGGGTTAACATTGATATACACACGCTTAAATTAACAAAAATCCGGAGCTTCTTTATGATTTTAGAAACGGAAATTAATTCCTACTACGCTATCTACAAGTCAATCATGCTTAGAACCAAAGATAAAAGGAAAATATGTGAAATGATAATTGAAATATTAAAATGAATAAAATAATACATTTAGTCGATATTCTAAAGGGCATTTCTATAAATAAACCATATCATTAACCGTAAACCAAAAAACAGAGACAGTTTTCGCCTCCATTTTACATAATCCCCAGTAGACACTGCAAAATCATTACAGATGGCCTGAACGGGAAGTCACCATGAAATGTTGATTCCTATATTCATACAACCTATCTCTATATTATCAAACATACATATTATCTATAAATGAATTAAAATCAAATTCTAGTTGTGTACATACTTACGGCCATAACACGTCGAAATCGAACTGATCCGATTAAGAAAGTTAAGCAACGTTGAAGTCGTTTAGTACCTAGATAGATGTTATACGGGAACATACCTATTCTATTGTTAATAGATTCTCCCACATATAATAAGTAGTAGAGGCAGCAGTCGCCAGGTAGCTCAGAGAGTTGGTGAGTCAGTCGATGTCGGACCTTAAAGTATCAACCACCACAACTAGATTGCTGCGTCATTACATATTATGTCAAATTCCTAACGTTTTGTACGTCGAACATTTTTAGGACCGTCTTAGTGAAATAAAAGCCCCCACTGTGAAAACTACACTACAACAATAGGTGACCGCTTGCTAATACAAGGGTTGGTACAATTGAGAGTGCTGGTGGAGGTAATCGAGAACCGTTTTCGAATTCCAGTCGGGTTCGTTATATTCGCTTGCGTGCAAAAACCCTTGGGAAAAGTATGAATCCATGTCTTTTCCTTCCAGCTAAACGTTGACTAGTAAAATTTTTTTCTGAAAATTATAATTATATCCCAAAATTCTTACAATCCAAAAATATTTTAAATATTTCGGTTTTAAATATCCTTAAAATGCTGTAGAAAAGCAAATCTATCAATCAATCGATTATGCAAATAACAAATACGTAAAAATTAAAATTTTCGGACATACTAGGTTGTATATTAATATTTTTTGTTTCATTATATAAATTAGGTTCCTCGACTAGTTTCGACCAACATGGTCATCATCAGAAGAAAAATCATCCAAGCTTGTTAGTAGCAGTGAACTACAGGAGGGAATGACTGTTTCTGAAGAGTCTGAAATTTATCTGTAGTTTTACTTTGTTCTTTATCGTTAATTTTGGCCAGCCATTGTGTTGGTAAACGGCCTATTCCAATATAGAGGATGGGATATTCCTGAATTTAAGAATTACCGCCTTGGTCATTTTGATAGTTTTAATGTTTGCTGAAAATGGGATGTGTGTGCGTGAAGTTTATTCTATCTATTATTTCTTTGGGGGTGTATATGATATGTGTATGTGTATATATTAGCATGAGTGTGAGTTTCAATATGAAACCTCAACAACTCTGCAATATATATATATATATATATATATATATATATATATATATATATATATATATATATGTAAGCAAATATATGGATATAAATCCGACAGTATGAAAGAAAAATACTGAAAAAACAAAATTCTGAATATGCATTATTAATGTTAAAATAAAGTCGACGTCGGACGTTTCGGTCTATTTAAGACCATCTTCATGGACATTTACATTTAAACATCAGTTATCTGTCTGAATTAGTTGGGCTCTTATGTCCATCGTCTTTTGTGTTAAATTGTTATAAGTTATAATGTTAATTATGTTTAAATGTAAATGTCCATGAAGATGGTCTTAAATAGACCGAAACGTCCGACGTCGACTTTATTTTAACATTAATAATGCATATTCAGAATTTTGTTTTTTTAGTATTTTTTCTTATATATATATATATATATACAACAACTCTGCAAGTATGTATATATAGATATGTGTGTGTGTGGGTATGTGTGTGTATACTTGCGTGTGTGCAACCATGTCGTGTGTATGCGTGTTTTGGCCTGAGTATAAACGTGTTTCATTTTATATATCTTAACATATGTCAATCTCAATGGTAATCGTTTAATGTTTTAATATATTTATATATATATATATATATATATATATATATATATATATATATATATATATATATATATATATATATATATATATATATATATATATATATATATATATATATATATATATATATATATATATATATATATATATATATATATATATATATATATATATATATACTTATATATATATATATATATATATATATATATATATATATGTCTGTGTGTGAAT
Organism: Acanthosepion pharaonis; assembly: GCA_903632075.3. NCBI lineage: Eukaryota > Metazoa > Mollusca > Cephalopoda > Sepiida > Sepiidae > Acanthosepion > Acanthosepion pharaonis. The sequence continues at coordinate 709,847 of CAHIKZ030001902.1, read as the reverse complement.
CTGAGAGAGACAGAGAAAGAGGGGGAGTTTCGCGCGCATATGTCTGCCTTTTGCTAAAAAAGAATTTTTCCTGTCGATTCTAGATAAAAAAAAAAAAGAAAAAAATTCCGTCCGTTCCAAAGCTAACTCTTATTCTAATTGTGGACAAACGTCTTTTATTCCCCCGCACCATATATATATATATATATATATATATATATATATATATATATATATATATATATATATATATATATATATATATATATATATATATATATGTTGTAATTTTCCTCTTTTACCAATCGAAGTACTTTTTATTATTCGTTCATTAATTTAGTTATTCCGTTGATGCTGCGTCCGTTCTTTAAATCCAATTAGTTTCATTGATGGACTTTCTTTACTTTGTTTAGTTTGCCATTTGTCGCTATTTTTTTTTCTCTCCCCTCTTGTTTATATTTATGTTGTTTTTATGTTGTTGTTTTGTTTCTTTTTTGTGTCCATCCTACCTTCCGCATTACGTGCTTATTGTCAACGTATGTACGCATGCGCGGAATTGGAAAACTTACAGGAAAATCTCTCAGTACGTTTTCCGCTGTGAGTTTGTTACATTAATGCCCTGTTATCTGCCGTCCAATTGTTGGGAAATAAGAGTCCCCGGAAGTGGTCGTCGACAGTCTTTCTTTTCTTTTCTTTTTTTTCTTTTCTTTTCTTTTTTTTTCAGTTAACATATGTATTCTTGATTAATGCGATTTTCCTATTTTTTATGTGCTTGGGTCGATGATTTCACATGTTTTCTTTCTTTTTTTTCTTTCTTTTTTTTCTTTCTTTTTTTTACATGAGAATCAAGAAAAAATACACACATTTTATATCTTTCTCACTCTCTTGCTCATTCTCTCAATCACTCTCAATGCACACACACGCACACACACACACGCGCGCGCACACACACACATATACGCACGCATACACAAAAACACATATGGGATATCTACTAATAAAAGTGATGGAAATAAAACGAATCTACATGAATTCTGCTAGATTAAAAAAATAAAAAATTATTAAATTTAAATTTCCCAGCATCCCTCGTTCGTGAGCATGTGTAGACCACCTTCCCCTAAAATTTCTACAATGTTGTTCTTGATATATAAATATCTACATCTTTGTCCCATTCATTCATATATATATATATATATATATATATATATATATATATATATATATATATATGTTATATATTTAAATTTATTTGTAATTATTAAATCCTGAAGCGAGTTTGTATTTGAAGATGAAAAGAACTATGTTTTTTAATTACAAAAATAAATTCGTAGTTCTAAAACATATTTTGGAATTTAATTTGTAAATTAAATTATAATATTAATGAAATTAGTTCCATTTCAAAATATCTATAAGAACACCGTTTTGTAGTAATATATATTTTTTTGTTGAAGATATATAATATATATATAATGCCTTTGTATTTATATATATATATAAAATTATAATATATATATATATATATATATATATTATATTTTATATATATATTCCATTTTATGAAACATGGTTATATATATGAACTGTGTTTATATTATATATATATATAAAAAACATATTTTAAATAAATCATATATATATATTAAATTTGTTGTTTATGAGACTCTGTAAATTTTAAAGGAAGAATCATTGAGCACTATTTTGAATAAAATAAAAATATCTATAAGAAAGACCGATTATATATCTTACTGTTAATCACAAGATTTTATGGAGCATAATTTATATATATATATATATATATATATATATATATAAATATATATATATATATTCGATTTAAAAGACTATTTTTTTTATATATATGCGTCTTATATATATATATATATAAATATATATATTAGTAGCAAATTCCATATATATATATATGCGTATATATATATATATAAGCTGCAAATTTTACAAGGATATATATATATATATTCTGTATTTTTATATATCAAATACAATGAGGAAAATACGTTTATATATATATATATATAGCAGCAAGCAAATCTTATAAGAAAAAATGTGTTTTATAAGAAAAATTTAAAATTCTATAAGGAAAATGAAAAATCTTCTAAGCAGCAAATTACGGTTTGTCTATTTATTCATTTTTTTTAAAGATAATTCTAATAAAATGTATCTTCTAAAATATTTGATAAAAATACACATAAAATATTTGATAAAACAGAGTTAAATCCATTGCAATTACGGAACAAGATAATGGCGGACAGCATGAAGAAGTTTACTAAGCGGTTATAATCATGATCATTATCTATCCGATGACCGGTTGTTGTTGTAGGGTCGCTGTGCAGATGAGGTCCTGTTCAGTTCACTGCACATATCCGGCTTGAATATCTGGGCGCTATTCATTTATCTGTAGCGTGTCTTGAGTACGTAGACATGTTACAACCAATTCTTATCCAAGTCAAACCAAGGACTATGTCTTTCATCCTGAAGACACGCATGTGTCACGGACGCGTGGCTGTTGATTCCATCAACGAAATCCTCTGCCTTGGCTCGTCACTCTCGTGGCGGAAGCCGTACACCTATCGACGGCATGCCATCAAGGCATTGCATGTATACACCGCCATGTAGTCTAGTCTATTCCATTGTGCGAGAAGGTCTTCGAGCCTGAAAGAAGATTCCTCCATGTTTTGCGTTTAATCATATTGGATGTCTACCAATTCTTGAGATCAGAAACGCCTGGTGGGGAAACCTGTTAAAGCATATGTCTCCCTCAAATAGCAGAGTCTAAAAATAAAAATAATGTTTACAGTGAGAGACTTCTGTTTAAAATAATGAATTCAAATCTCAATCATCTTTGATAACGGGAATAATCTTGTTATTTTCTTTGTGCCATATTCCCTTCGGACTTTGGTGATGATGTCTCTCCACAACCTCTGTCCTTTTTATCTCTATAAAAAGCAGGATGTGTGTGTGTGTGTGTGTGTGTGTGTGTGTGTGTGTAACGAATGCACGGCCGAAATTTTCGACGGGTTCGCACCAAAATGTACATGCACATGCTCCAAGTTAACGGGAAGGCCAAGACCGACTTTGCATTTCCCAACTCCCATCGATAGTGAAAATAATCGATTTTTCATGCATCTCACGGCAGTTTTCATGTAGTTGGCGGCCATTTTCTATTGGCCAGAGTGAGAGCCTATAGCTGGCTGTCACGAATAGGCAGGAAGATTCTATTGGCCAGCGTGAGAGCCAACAGTTGATGACACGAATGTTAAGTAGCATGCTAGCATGCAAAAGAAAATCGATAGCTGCATTCTTCACAAGTGGAAAAAATTTCAATCTGCATGGCTCTTTACTCCAATTGGCTCATTCGCTTGCTTAAACTCAACGTTGATTCTGATTCGGCAAAACTGGGTTGGGTGTGAAAAAGTATTTGTTGTTAACATTCTTTTTTCATTCGGTTTTTCCAGTTACGAGTCCTTTTTTTTTAAAGCTGATCGTTTTGTGTTCATATTGTTTAGTTCTTTTTTCGTAACAGATTTAATGTTGAGTATAGTGCTTAGAAAAAATTCGCAGTGTGAGATAGGCAAGAAGTAAGGCATGTAGCAACATCAGCACGACAAAGGGCACTCCTTTAAATGCAAGAAGGGCAAAAATATTTTAAGTCAAGTGATAGCGATTGCTGTATGAGTCGAACGATTTTTGAATCAAGCACGGGCAACGCCGGGCCATGCTGCTAGTCCCTAAATAATGTTTTCCATTTTGTTATATCTCCTTACAACAGTTTTGTCAGACATTTACACAAAGTCATTAAACATAAAGAACGTGATCGGTTTTCTATAGTAAATTGTCTCTCAAAATTACACATTCTTCTTCTATTAGGCGTGTTACTTGAAGACGTGGGCGATTATGACTCTCCACATTTTCGTCTTCTTTGTAAATGCTGTTATATCTCCTAATCTTTGTCCACCCAACAATTTTCCTGTTTTCCTTTGTCTCCCTTGTCTGCAACATGTCCTGTCAGTGTTAAATTTGTCAAATCCTCTGTCTTTATTATGTGTCCTAGAATTATCAATTGTCACTTTCTGATTCCAAAAGGAAGTGTCTTTTTGTTTCCATTTTCTGTAAAACTTTGTCGGTGATATTCTCATATTTATATAGAACGACATTATAGCGCCACGTTTCTTCCTCATCTCTGAGGAGATTGTGCCCATTCTCAGCCATATATTAAGATAATAATGGAAAAAAACATATGTGAAGTTTCACATTAAATAATATTTTAATCGTAATGAATTTAAAAATATAACATGGCGCCCTTTTCACCGTATAGATAATAATACTATTTGACTTTACTGGATATAAAGTAGATGGAGTAGTTTCCTATAGATAATGAGCGGGTCTACTTGACATTCTTATAATAATTGTATACATATACCTAGTCCTGGGTATGACGATAAACTACACCTGGCAGTAAGGTTTCTCAGCTGGAGGTTTGGAGTAGCGATGAACTTCCTCTTAATTGCTGTTGTTACCAGGTCCACACTATCCCTCTATCGGCAAACAGTGAACCCCACAAAGAAAAGATTATGGAAGAAAAAGGACTATTGAAAAAATGAATAACAATGACAAGGCCTCATCAAAGGAATTCCCTCAACTTAACACTACTACTACTGCTAGGCGTAAAATAGCAAGAGAAATAAGATGAAAGAAAGTGTGTAATCATCTATTCTATATGGATAACTAGCAGCATGGCCCGGCGTTGCCAGTGCTTGATTCAAACATGTAAATTTTGGTGCAAATCCGTCGAAAATTGCGGCCGTGCATTCGTCTCTCTCTCTCTCACTGTCTCTCTCTCTCTCTCTCTCTCTCTCTCTCTCTCTCTCTTACTCACTCACTCCCCCACCCATACAAACATCCTGCCTTTTATAGATAGGATCCATCGTTTGGCAAGTTATTTGAAGCCAGAAAAATGTATATAATGTAAGAAAGTTCTGGAGATTAGAATTTTTGGTTAATAACATTAATAACCAATAAATGAGGGCCCAATTGGTGGATTAATACCTCTCCCAAGGTTAGTTAACTGAATATAAACGTACCCGACTGGAATTGGAAGTCAGCTTTCCGATTTTCAGTTTTGAACCGTTATCCTTTACACCACCGCACATCCCGTCTTACAGTACCTGGTATTACCAAACAGTCACCCATTTAGGTACTGACTTTGCTTAAATTTAGTGATCGTACCGGAACCAATGTTTCAACGTGATATGTCCGTAAGCTATGCCACTCTCACATCCAAACTTACAACACTTCGCATTCCCAAGCGGTCAATCATCTAGGTACTTACCAAGCTCGACGTTGCTTAACTTTGGTGATCGGACAAGAACCGGTGTTTCAACGTGATATGGCTGTAACCCCCCTCTCTCTCTCTCTGAGTGGAACTTCCTCCTCACCAATGGAATACAAAATCAGCTGTTGGCTCTCGCGCTGGCCAATAGAATCTTCCTGCATATTCGTGGCAGTCAGCTATAGGCTCTCACTCTGGCCAGTACAAAATGGCCGCAAACTACATGAAAAGTGCCGCAGAAGCATGAAAAAAATCGATTATTTCCACTATCGATGAGAGTTGGTAAATGCAATGTCGGTCTTGGCCTTCCCGCTAACTTGGAGCATGTGCATGTAAATTCGTATTCCCAAGCGGTCAACCATCTAGGTACTTACCAAGCTCGACGTTGCTTAACTTTGGTGATCGGACAAGAACCGGTGTTTCAAAGTGATATGGCTGTAACCACCCCCCTCCCTCTCTCTCTGAGTAGAACTTCCTCCTCACCAATGGAATACAAAGTGAATGAGTGTGAGTCATCTCAGTGTGGGTGATATGGCGAATTTCTTAATGGGAAGGTCTGAACTGGTGGAACCCAGGATGTTATTTCGCCCAAACATCTGACAGAAAAACAGCGATACGCTAACGAGAGGCTGGTAATGTTTCGTCCGTGGGAAAAAGGATGTAAGGTGGAAAGCCTTCCATCACACGCAAGGCTGTGGAAGCGCTTTAAAACTGTCGCGGTTGGGATGTGAGGTTAGAACAGCTCGTTCCAACTGAGATCTGCGATATCTTCAGGACCCAAAGCTCCATGCGTACGTAACAATTTTCCAAAACTGTTTCGATGGTAATTTTCTAAAGGTAGCCTAGATGTGGTACAAAGTGTTTAGTAACTTTTGGCATCGCCCATTTGGCGTCGCCCATTGGCGCCGTAGATTCAGCGTGGCTGATTCGGCGTAAGAAAAGTAATCAGACTATTCGGCACAGCTGTTCAGGCGTCACATTCTTTTGACGTTACTGTCTTTAACCGAAGGCAACCTCCACCCTAAAAGAATAAAAACATTGAAAACACCCAACTTTCAATATGACTTTCATTCATTTAGGGAATTATGGATCCTATTAAAACACTAATGGAATAATGTAATTTAAATACGTGAATTAAAAATATCGTATTTCAAAAAAAGAACTTTTTAAAATTTAAATAAAGATATTTAATCTTTGAAATTATTTCTTCATTTTATTATTATGTAACACTCTTCAGGAATTCAATAGGATTTCTGTAATCTCACTTTACATCGATCTTTCTGTTCACCAGGCCAAAACTTTAATTCAGTAACCCTTTTGCCCGTTGCGTCAAAAATAAAAAGGTTTCCATCGTGTATCACTTTGTTTCTTCCATGTTTTGATAAAACACTTGCTTCCATTTGGAATAAAAGGGCTTTGACGACTGAAGAAATATGAAGCTGCACTGGAGAAAATATAATATAAAAATATAACGACGAAGTACTAATTTGACTACTATACGAGAGAGAGAGAGAGAGAGAAAGAGAGAGAGAGAGAAAGAGAGAGAGAGAGAGAGCAAATTTGACTATAACGACGAAGTAGTAATCTGACGCCTAATCATCCCTCTCCCGAAAAATTCCTATGTTAAATCTGCCACGCCGAACCAGCGACGCCAAATGGGCTACGCCGGAACGTCCCATTCCTAGTACAAGGCAGAAATTATGGGACGCCCAGTAAGGATCGAAGTCACTACTTAGTAGAAATTGTTCTAGCAAGGCAAGAGTAATCATATCAGGTCGAAGAATATGGGATTAGATTTGTTCTCATTCCTGTTTTCGCTAATTAGAATAGTTTATCAGTAAAAGGATGAGATTTGCAGGTACAAGACAAAAAGTATGAGGATCGAACTCACTACTCACTCGTAATTGTTCTAGCAAGGCAAGAATAATTATATCACGTCGAGGTGACCTAAACCCTTCCAATGCCTATTGGAAAAAAACTGAATTTAGATAAAAGCCGTTTTCTGAGCAATATTGCTTCTTCACATGGGGAAAGCGTAATCTTAAGTGAGTGTGTAGTTTCGTTCTTGTAAAATCTCGCATAGCCATAGACTTTATAAGATTACAGCGTTCTGAAGAATATGGGATTAGATTTGTTCTCGTTCCTGTTTTCGCTAATTGGAATAGATTATCAGTAAAAGGATGATATTTGCAGGTCGGGACACTAAAATCAAGCATATGCGGAAGTTTAAACGTCTGGGAAGTGTTTTGACAGGGGACTGTAGGTGCGTCGCTGAGATCCGAAGACGGATTAGGGTGGCCAAGGATTCCTTCTTTATTGACAAATAAAGTACTGAGTTCCTAGATGACATCTGTCCCCCTATACGGCAACGAATGTTGGGCGTTCTCCTCAAAGATGAAGAAGAGACTCGAGGCAGCGGAGATGTGGTTCTATAGAAGGATACCAAGGATATCATGGAGCGAGCGTGTGAGCAACGATGAGGTCTTGGAAAGGATGAAAACAAGGAGGAAGCTTATACTTAACATAAGGAAGAGGCAGATGATATTTCTGGGACACGTAATGAGAAAGGGAGGCCTGGAGAATCCGATACTCATAGGTCGAATAGAGGGAAAAAGAGACAAAGGAAAGCAACATATTACATACCTGGGCGGCTTAAGCAAGTGGATCACGGAAAAGAGCCTGGAGGAAGTAAACAGAGGCACGAAACTTACTGAGAGCTACAAGGGACATGGGGAAGTTCTATTTCGCCATTAATATCATGCACGTAGTTTGTTTCGTTGAATGTTTTAGCGGCATGTCAACAGCGAAAGATAAATATTTTGAACGCAATTGCATGTTTCCAACTACAGATGAAAATTATTATTGGTCATTTTATTCTAAATCTAAATCTGCAAATTTATCTAATCCGAAATCCGTACCGATGACATCACTGAAACATTTTACAGTATTAAGGATACCACTCAACGCATTGTCGTCTTTTGCAAAAAAATTTATATCTTTATATATAAAAGGCAAGATGTTGTGTGTGTGTGTGTGTGTGTGTGTCTGTGTGTGTGTGTGTGTGTGTGTGTGTGTGTGTGTGTGTGTGTGTCTGTGTGTGTGTGTAACGAATGCACGGCCGCAATTTTCGACGGATTTGCACCAAAATTTACATGCACATGCTCCAAGTTAGCGTGAAGGCCAAGACTGACTTTGCATTTCCCAACTCCCATCGGTAGTGAAAATAATCGATTTTTCATGCTTCTCACGGCAGTTTTCATGTAGTTGGCGGCCATTTTCTATTGGCCAGAGTGGGAGCCAATAGCTGGCTGCCACGAATAGGCAGGCAGATTCTACTGGCCAGCGTGAGAGCCAACAGCTGAATGACACGAATGTTAACTAGCACGCTAGCAACATCAGCACGGCAAAGAGCACTATTTTAAAGGCAAGGAAGGGCAAAAATATTTTAAGTCAAGTGATAGCGATTGCTGTATGAGTCGTACGATTTTTGAATTAAGCACGGTCAACGCCGGGCCATGCTGCTAGTAATCCATAAAAAAAAAACAAGTCAGTCAATCACTTAGAGAACAACTTCCCTAGATTTGGGGCATTGTGATACAGATTCCCTACAGACCACTTTCCAGATTTGTCCACTCTTTACCCCTTTCAATTCGAGGGTTTACTGTTATCTATCCTACATATCCTCATCATACGTAACTATTTTCTCCTCGTTTGTACGCCTTTATAATATCATAAATAAGTAACCACCTACAAGGAGTGATTTTGCCCCTTGTATTGGATGAATAACAATAAAAAATATTTATCAGTGTTTCGAATGACGACGGGAGAGTATCGAAAATTTTTAATATTGACAGGGGCTATCAGATTTCGCGTCGTGATACGGCTATATATATATATATATATATATATATATATATATATATATATATATATATATATATATATATATATAGTTAAGTTACGAAGAACTTGGTAAACCGAATGGGTAATTCCAAGGAGGATGAAATCCTGAGAGCTCAATGTGAATACAGAGCTAATATTTAATGAAAAACAGACCACTTTAAGGTAGCATATATATATATATATATATATATATATATATATATATATATATATATATATATTTAAAATAGGAGAGAACCGCAAAAATTTTTGGATGTAATGTGGATTTTTTTTTTAAAAATGTGGAAAATAAAGCATAATAAATAAAGCTTATAGTTAAAAAGATAATCCACATTCCAACCAAAAACTTTTGCGGTTTCTTTTTTCTTTTTAATATACACACTTTTCTCTCGTTGGAACTACTATAACCTCTTCTCCCTATATATATATATATATATATATATATATATATTCGACTTCCGCTCATCGAATTCGACACCAACACACACACACACACACACATATATATATATATATATATATATATATATATATATATATATATATATATATACATAAAGAAATGGACAAAGTCCGACAATTTATTAAAGACATTTTTTATGTTTAACATTCTTTTTTATAGATACAAGTATTTAAGTAAATGTTCTGTTTATAATAAACAGTATTAAATAACATTTACCGGCCTGAATATCCGAGGATTCGAACCTGCATCATATACTGTTCCGGTAAATGTTATTTAATACTGTTTATTATAAACAAAGCATTTACTTAAATACTTGTATCTATAAAAAGAATGTTAAACATAAAAAAGCTCTCAAGAGATAACTCAATTTTCAATATTCAGTAAATGAATATCCATCTGGTCATGATGAGCGTTTCAATAAGAAAACCCTATGTGAGTCAACATTAATAATCAGTTGGACCCACATTGTTTGCCTATTTTATATATATATATATATATATATATATATATATATATATATATATATATATATATATATATATATATATATATATATATATATATATATATATATATATATATATATATATATATATATACATACATATATATATATATATATATATATATATATATATATATATATATATATATATATATATATATATATATATATATATATATATATATATATATATATATATATATATATATATATATATATATATATATAAATATATAAATATATATTATTCCATGGTCATAATTTATTCCATTGGAATCGTAAATTCATCAGACCTACATAATCAAAATTCAGAATTTGTAGGTGTGAAGAATTGGATCGTATTTACGATTCCAATGGAATAAATTATGACCATCCAATATTAGTGTTTAAGCATTTTTATTATATCCTTACTCTGTCCTGGATATTGAGTTCTACCTGGCTTCTATCCTCTTGGAATATTTGTTTTTATACAAATATATGTGTATGTTTAAGTATGTATGTATGTATGTATGTATATATATATATTTATATATGTTTTTACATATGTATATATATATTATATATATATATATATATATATATATATATATATATATAAACAAGATAGCTGGCTACACGTATTCGAGGATATCCGTCTACTAGGGCGGCTAGCCAATCCCTATTGCAGATGCTGTGAGGAATTGTTCAACGTTCAATAAGCCGAATTGCATAAAAGTTCGGCATATATATTGTTGAGGGGTTCTCACCTTTTTAAACAAATGGACTCACCCAGTATACACATATACTACAGCTACGTGAAAACCCGAGAGAGCCAGACCTCCGAGTCTAGCTGTCGTGATACATTCTTTGACTGTAAGCGACGACTGTCAAACTCTCTGCATTAGCAGAGAGGAACCCGGACGAAGCTTTGCCGAAGGGCAAGGTTTCGTTCGGGGAGGTAGACAGGGCCTGAATCCGTCAATGCGGTTCTAAAAAGGCTATATTTTTGGCCGAGCCTACGGGCTCGGGGATACCCACACTAAACCGGCCTTGTGCCATATTCAATTCTTGTGGGTGGGTTGATAAATAGCAAGCAAGACCTCCGAGTCTATCTGAGTCGTGATACAGTCTTTGACTGTAAGCGACGTCTGTCGAACTCTCTGCGTTAGCAGAGAGGAACCCGGACGAAGCTTTGCCAAAGGGCAAGGTTTCGTCTGGGGAGGTAGACAGGCCCTGAACACGTCTAGGCGGGTTCAAAGGGTATATTTTTGGCCGAGCCTACGGGCTCGGAGATACCCACATTAAACCGGCCATGTGCCACATTCAATCCTCGTGGGTGGATCGATAAATACCGAGCAAGACCGTCGAGTCGAGTCGAGTCGTGTCGAGAGTGACAGATTAAAAGGTTGTAGGTAACCAGAAGAGTGAGGGTGAGGTAACAGCGTTGTAGGAGTCACAGTGAGCGAGCACGTAGACTCAGTAAGAAGTCATACAGCGATATTTCAATACCAAAAACTGTATATATATTTTGCTACTAACCCGTATTTCTGGATCTACTAACCTGCTTTACCAGTTTGTATTATTACGTTAATACATTATTTTCATATATTCATTCCTGGCGTTTTTTATTTATTGGTACCGGATTTCAACCCGGAATCCACAACATATATATATATATATATATATATATGTGTGTGTGTGTGTGTGTGTGTGTGCGTGTGTGTGTGTGTGTGTTTATAAACACACACACCACATGCATCTTCAATTTCACGGAGAGACGTTAGGACGCATATCTACATAGATAGATAGATAATGAATAAGTCGATATAGAGAGATACATGGATAGATAGATAGATAATGAACAAGTTGAGATAGATAGATAGATAGATAGATAGATAGATAGATAGATAGATAATGAACATGTGTGTCTGTGTGTTCATGTGTGTGCCTGTGTGTGTAAAAGTGGACATTGAAGTCAACACCCAGAAGTGACAGTCTGTTTCAAGTTAAACGCAGTAGACAGGCCATATCTAGATAAATAGATAGATAGATATTGAACACGCTGATATATATGTGTGTGCGTGTTCGTGTGTGTGTGCCTGTGTGTGTGTGCCTGTGTGTGTGTAAAAGTGGACATTGCAATCAACACCCAGAGGCGACACTCTGTTTCAAGATAAACGCAATAGACAGACCATGTCTAGATAGATAGATAGATAGATAGATAGATAGATAGATTTTGGGGATAAAAATCAAACCTTTTTTGTCATAATTCGAACTTCTTATTACAACTTCTCCTATAGCAGATTGTAAATATATTAGGTTGTGTATGTAGGCCACGAGAGGATTAAGTAAAATCGTGAAAGACGTCGCCCCTCTTTCCAGAGGCTTGTATATGAATTAGGTTGTGCATGTAAGCAACGAGGAATTAAAAGATGTTGGAAAAGATAGATCCACCTCATTCCAGTTCATTTTGTATAGAGGTAATGCTAACAGTTACTTACTAGCAAGGTCTCTAGATTGCTTGTGACATACACACGAGCCTCTATATAACAGCCCGATAAAAGAGTAATGACATTTGGTTTAAAAATCACGTTGATCTCCCAATATTCAATTTAGGCGAAGGATTGAAAAGAAGAAAGAGACTGAAAATTCTTCGAAGACTGAATAATGAGGAAATGAATTTATATGCATAAAACGAGTCAAAATGACTTCTGGATATCTTTGCATGCGCGTAATATGACCGAATGAATAATATAGTTGAAAGTTAGTACCAGACACTGAAAAAGGGGCGAAATTATTTCCAGATACAATGACTATATGAATAAACGATTTTCTCAAGACACGGTGAAAATGTTTGTATCAATCTTATATTAGTCAACCAATCTAATAATAGCCGTATTATTAAAACAATATATTAACATCTATTGTAGCAACTCGTTAAATTTTGCAAGAATAAACACGACTGTAGGTTAGTATAATGTAGAATGGCATACGGCTACGGGTATGAAAGTGAAATATGAAAGTTTGTGTAGAGATTTCAATATGTTTTATTATATAAAACATATTGAAATATATTATATAATAATAATAATAAATACATATATATATATTTTAACACATTTTTATGTTTATACATTCTTTTTATAGATACAAATATTTAAGTAAATGCTTTACTTATAATAAACAGTATTAAACAACATTTACCGGCCTGAATGTCCGAGAAGTTTCTCACAGAAAATATTCGTCGTCCAACCTGAATTCGAACCTATATCCTATACGGAACCGTCATTTAGCTTGATATGCTTTTACCGATTTGGCCACAGAGGAGCGTTCGGTTAGCAATGTCGAATTTACTGTCTTTAAACTTCAATCTTCCATGAATCTCTCACGTACATTCATATCTGCTCATGGCGTATCAAATGTAAACAAATGACGTCACACATTATTCTGTGAAAATTATATAATATATATATATATGTGTGTGTGTGTGTGTGTGTGTGAGAGAGAGAGAGAGAGAGAGAGAGAGAGAGAGAGAGTGTGTGTGTGTGTGTGTGTGTTGCTCCAAACGTTATGTCATAGGATACACGTATTTAAACGTTCTTTTTTTTCTTTTAAATCTTTTGAATTACGTCCAATTCTCTGAAAAAAGCAGATAGTATCAGACGGCAGTTTTCTTTACAAAAGCTGACGCAGGTTCGAGTTCTGCCCGAGAGCGAATTTTCTTTATGAAATCTCACGAAGGAACAGACTGGCAGTCGCAATTAATAGATGGCGTCAACTCAAAAATAGGTATCCACTAAAATAACGTTTCGAATATTAAGAAATATTGTCAGATGAAAAAAAATATATCTCATGAATTCCTTGAAGAAAATAACAATATAATGTTAGCTTTGCAAACTACCAAAGACAAAAAATTGCAAAAATAATCCACACACCTTTTAGAAAGATGTATAACAGTTACTGGACTTGGCGAATCTAATTGCTATTAAAAACGGTTCCAATATATATATTTCAATCAAGAGTTATGTTATTGAATATAGAATGTTTCCTGCACCATTAGCAATTTTCTGTAAAAACTGTAATCTATTTGTGGTTTTCTATATATAATACCAGTATATTGTCTTTTTTTATGTGTCGGGGAAACAGTGAATCCTATGAGACAACAGATACTATCCAAAGAGAAAAGTAGTATACGCTGAAATACATACACAACTCGAAAAAGAAAATTTAATGAAGGAAAATTTGAAATTATATTTGTTGTCTGAATTTTGAGGATCATTATTTATAATAATATACTATTTATATTCGAACTGTTGTCCTCATCTATGTTATTGTTATCACAACTTTCCGGCCGCTGTGCTCTCCAGCATTCCTCAGGTGTACATAGGTAAACTTCATTGAATTCTGAACTGAAATCTTTGTTAAATCTAAGTAGGTAGATTCTCTTCTCGTTCCACAGATAATGTTCTTATTTTATTTAGTTACTCTTCCGTAACTGCTCACCAGTTCCCCTGACTACGACTACACACTTCCCCGACTCACAACCAATATACAAATTCACAAACCGACGCTTTTATGCACTAGGCCATTGTCGGATAAGTTAAATTACTGTAGTAAAAAAAAAGAGAAGAATCTTAAAGCTTTATGTTGAAGCTTGGATAAGCCTGGAATAATAATAATACAACACAAAATGTACGTAAACAAAATGTATTGAAACAAGGAAAAGGTACACAATATTTACAGTTAGTTTTGGTATATTCTTGGGAAGACTGTTCCTGTAGAATGGGTTGACTTAGTCGCAGTCGGGCAGAGTCTCTCGATTGGATCTCTTCTTACTTCTCCCTCGTCTTCCCGGTACCAACCCATATTTATATGGTCGGTACTCCACTATGTAAATTAGGTGGATCGTACCACAACACTTTAAAATTAACCTAGCTGCTGATTAGGTTGCAACTGAAGTTGCTGCTTCTGTTGTCTGATATATTTTGACTGATGCTACTGCTTATGTTTTGATTGCTGCTGCTGCTGCTACGGTTGAAGACATACTGTCATTTCTATTGCTTTATTAGTCTTGCATATGCATTTACTCATTGAAAATGAAGAAAACCCAAAATTATCCAAAATGTCTGCATAGTATTTTTCTTGCCTAACCTTCGTTTTCCTTAGTAGGAGGTGAATTTGGTGGTTGTATCGTAAGATGTTTTATCACTTATTAAAGACGTTAACCTGCGAAGAAGAGGCAGTCAAAAATCTTTGGCCAAGTCGTATTTCTTAATTAAATTCACAAATACATACACAATTCCCGAAATGGAAAAAAAAAAAAAAAAAAAAAAAAAAAAAAAAAACAGACTAGTACAAAGCCGGAAAAAAACAACAACACAAAAATACACAAATATGCATGCAAACAAAGTAGTTTTAATAAGAAAAATATCTAAGAAGAACATCTATCTCACGGTATTTGCAACATTTACATACAAATTTCTTACATGGAATGTAACAACAGTTTTGGGACAGATGTTGTGTTATTTTTAGCTTAAAATTTGCATGAGATTAACAGATCAAAGTAACAATGTATCAAAAAAAGATATTAAAATCCGTTTTTTTTTAAACAAAATTCGATTGATGGCATGCGCGCGCATACTTCGAATCAGGCGCGCACGAACGCGCAAGCGCGTCAAATAAAATAAATGAAGAATGCATACGTTTCAAGATTAATGTTTTTTACAAAGAACCAAGATGAAGCTGAAAAGAAAATAAAAATAATCTAGACATTTTCGCACAGACACAAAAATACAAAAACAAAAATTATATATTTCATTTGAAACATTATTTAGACCATGATTCAAGCACGCACCCACAAACGTTAACAGAAAAAGAAACATGAAAAAAATATCGTTGTATCATGTTTGTCAAGATATGTGGTCGCATCTACAAATGTTTAGAATAAAACGAAATCAAATCCATTTCCAAAACATCAAGACACACGCAAGTGCACAAACACAAATATATATATATATATATATATATATATATATATATATATATATATATATATATATATAAAAATGAAGAATAAATTTGATTTATTTATGTATAATCTTTTCTTTTGTTTCTTTTCTTTTATTTAAGTACTACATTTTTACGATTCAACAATGGAGTGATCACTTATATATAAAGTTAATTTTCATTTGCAGTACGCCCTACGCTTGCCGTCAAATAATTGGGAAACGCCGCTCTCGTTTAATAAACGAAGTTATAGAGTGTCCAGCACGGTCAATACCTAGATGGAGGACCGTTTGGGAACACGGGTTACTGTAAGCAAATTCTCCAGTCTGAAATGTGTTTCGGTTTTAAATAAGCCCCACACAGGGTTGATAATTCGTAAAAACAAATGAATCCAAAACCTCGTTTACTTTCTCATTTTTAATAATCTATCTATCTATCTCAATCCTTTTATGGCTATCTATCTCAACCTGTTTATGGCTTTCGATCGATCTATCTATCTATCTATCTATCTATCTATCTATCTATCTATCTATCTCAATCCGTTTATGGCTATCTATCTCAATGTGTTTATGGCTTTCGATCTATCTATCTATCTCAATCCGTTTATGGCTATCTATCTCAAGGTGTTTATGGCTTTCGATCTATCTATCTATCTATCTATCTATCTATCTATCTCAATCCGTTTATGGCTATCTATCTCAATGTGTTTATGGCTTTCTATCTATCTATCTATCTATCTATCTATCTATCTCAATCCGTTTATGGCTTTCTATCTATCTATGTGTTTATGGCTTTCGATCTATCTATCTATCTATCTTTCTCAATCCGTTTATGGCTATCTATCTCAATGTGTTTACGGCTTTCGATCTATCTATCTATCTCAATCCGTTTATGGCTATCTATCTCAATGTGTTTATGGCTTTCGATCTATCTATCTATCTATCTATCTATCTAAATTCGTTTATGTCTTTCGTCCTCTCTCTTTACTGTACGGACCGCTATTCTCTACTTGGTTCTCTATAGCATTTATCAATTCGGATCACTATACGGATTAGTATTCAAGCGAGTATAATCGAGCAAGTACTATTAGTGCGAGTGATATTCGAAGGCGTCTGACACCAGTATTGTTCAACGGCGTTACTCTAGTTGTATCTGCGATTACAAAGTCTCTACTACAACGAGCATTACGAAAGTGACAACGTTTATTCCTTGGCATCACAAAAGTTGCAACAATTGTTCACTGACATCACAGAAATAATGAAACTATAACACATTAATTCGGGATTTAATTTCAATCTCTCTAGTCCCCTTATAGATCCACAAATTTTACCCAGCAATCCTGAAAGTTTTTGTGTATAGCTAGCAGATGCCATTTTGCATTCTCTTGGATCATCTCGACGTCTTGAAATCGTGTTCCTTTTACTTTGGGATTTGATTTTTGATAAGAAAAACGTTGAAATGAGCGAGATATAGGCAGTATAACAATTGTGCTTGGTCAAGAACTATTGCACTAACCACGGTCACTGATGAAAATTCTGTGGTGGGCGGCGAGGCTACCACAATCTACACGATTTCATTCCAAGAACTCCCCAAAACAACAGTAGGGGACGGTAACGTTATAACTCCTCGTATATTTTTTTTACAAATATTCTTATAATACTCAAGTGCCACTCAGAGTAGAGAGTTACTGTGTGGAGTTATATTAGCCAAGGAAATAACAAGCGTTAGGTGTATGAAGCTGAAGCAGATTTTAGAAGCAACCGAAAAGCCAATCATAAAGAAGAAACAAGGGATAAACCTCTACTCCTGTTCAAAAGACCGTGGAAGTGTATGGACCGGTGTATTCCTGTTGGTAGAGGATAACAAAATAAATAAATTATATAGTCATTTGAATAAAATTACAGGCGTAGACGTTAGGAATACAGCTCTGAAGTAGACTTTAGAAGAAACTAGAAACCCAATCCTAAAGAAGAAACAAGGGATAAACCTCTACTCCTGTTCAAAACACCGGCGAGGTGTGTGAAGAAGACAAAATGGCTAAGCGATATAACGCTTTGTTTTTCGGAGAAGTTTTGGTAAATGCTGATGGCAAAAGATAAAATTGGAGCATATTTACATTTCATGTTGTTTCGTTCAGTGTTGAGAGGAAAAACCGTCTTACCTGCAAAGAAAATGGAGAAAAATTATAAGACGTGAATAAATCCAATCGTTTGACAGAATTGATTAAATTAAATACAAGTGAGTAAACATTTTCTGTTTCTAATATAACATATATTTCAGAATCCATCAAATAGCACACGCATGGAAAAGATAGCAAATAAAAAAAAAGAAAAGAAAAGAAAAAAAAAACACTGACACGTATAACGAACTGATAAACAAAAGTTATAGCTTTCTTCCGGGGTAGAGGCTGGGATCAAAGTATTGTATCTGTCGTCAGGCGGATAAACTGCATTTTATATCTCAATAGTGTTTCTCTTTTCGAACAACAAATAAATGAGGGATTCTTGACCCCGGCGATTCCAACACTACAGAAGCACCTCCCCTATTACACCAAGCAGGGAGCGTCGGTTAAGTATCGACGCCAGCTTCACGTTTTATCTCACAGTTTTGTTACTGTCTTCGGACAGGGCACATCTAGAAATAATATTGAGAGACGCCTGATTCTGAGGAACAGTAGGACACTCATTTCCCCGAAGAGGGGATCAGTGATAATACCGATGCCAGCGCAACCAACCTGGGCCGAGTGCACGCGTTTGGCTCCCCATATTAAACTGACCATATGTCACATCCTGGCAACAGGAAGTAAATGCAATTCGCCTTCGGGCGGACAAATTGAACTTTACCTCTCAATATTTTTTCTGTCTTCCGAGATAACGCAACAAATAAATGAGAGATTATTTGCTCCCGGAGTTTCCGACACTGCGACAGCACCTCCTTCATTGCACCATAGACGGGGTGTCTGTGAAATATCGACGACAGGATGACTTTGTTGAAAGAAACGGGCAATTTTTTTTGGCTTAACCCAGTTGCAAGCACTTGGGTTACACACTTGCCTTGTGCCATATCCCGTCACTGTGTGGAAACGATAAAAAAAAACAAAAAAAACAAAACAAAAAAAACAAGTGTAGTGCCTGCCTTTGGATAAACAAACTACAGTTTATCTCTCAACTGTCTTTCACTCCTCGGAGAAATCGCAACACAGAAATGAAGGATGCCTGGCCCCGGTGATTTCAACCCTGCAGCAGTATCTCCCCAACTGCACCAATGTTGGATGCACGGTGAAATATCGACGCGAGCACGAAGTTGGTAGCGGTGTGGGAGAAAGTAAATAATACGTTTAGAATTTGTTGTCCTCTATTAAGCTATTTCGGCTATTCCACACCTGAGGTAGCTTTTTCCTCATTGCACTAAGGATGGTGATGTATGTCGACACCTGGGAGAGAGTGGTCATGGGCATCGAACAATTTTTCGTCATTGCTCCATATGTACTACCATATGCCACATTCAACAACTGCGGAGATGGGGAGTAAATACCGATAAATGCTTGACCTGAACTTCGAGCTTGGTTCAAAAAATGGTACTTGTCATTTTTTTTGTTTTAACTCGGTGAAACCTGGTCCCAGATATCTTAACCCTGGGTCAACAGATTGAAGTTACTTATTAAAAATGAATTCCCTGTGTTTCTTCGGTTTTAGATCCAGTTCCAGATTTTTTCGACATTGGTTTTCTGTTTCGGATTCTATCGTGAGGATTATTGAATACTGGTTTTGTTGAGTTTAGCGTTGCATTTGATTTTTCCCCTTTTTTTGCATTTCAAGCCAGTATTATTTTTGGTAGGTGGGTTTGTCTCGATTAATTTCTTTCTCTCTCTCTCACTTTCTCTCTCTCTCTCTTTCTCTCCATATATATATATATATATATATATATATATATATATATATATTCACTTTCTCTCTCTCTCCATATATATATATATATATATATATATATATATATATATATATATATATATATATATATAAAAAGCAAAAGAATGGTAAGATATATAATCCGGTGTTCTTATTGATATTTTTATTTTTACAAAATAGTGCTCAATGTAAATTTACAGAGCACTAACTGATTTAAAATATGGTTTCTTCGCTAAATCGATTAATTGATAATACATACATACGCACACACACACACACACACACACATATATATATATATATATATATATATATGGATAGAAAAATTGTATACTCTCTTTGGATATCGAAGTATTACAAATTAAAGGATGCGTGAGCGTCTTTGGCTAAATTAGTTCACTTTTTGCAAGAGCGGCTTTCTCTGCCTGAAGTGTTGTATTATATATTCAACAACAGTAACAACGACAATAATAATAATAATAACAAAAATAACCCTTTACTGATAAAGTTTTCTTAATATTTTAGGTCTGTTTGCCTAATCTACCTAACCGGCTGATTTAAGATTTAATCTCCAAAAAATTGCATGTTATGCATCCTGAGCTTCAGTCAGTTCTGTGCTATGCGTGATACACGCTTAGGCGATCATATATCTTTCGCGGCACATTTTAACCCGCAGTAGGTTTCCTTTTCTTTCAGTAGGTCTGTCCTACTACTTACCCATAGCGAGCGGAGGGAGAATAAGAGATTTCATACCCTTTCCAAGGGTATTAGCACATAAGTGAATGTAATGGATTCGACTGGAATTAGAACACGGCTCTCCGATTTCCCAATTCGAGTCGCTACTCATTACTCCACTATGCTGTTTTCAAGCTTAGTAGGAGTTAATTAAATCAAAGTAGGTATAAATTTATAAATTACTAAATTCATTAAATCTTTTGAAACTTTCTTTCACTAAGACCGAAGCTTTAAGTTTAAGCCTGAAATTCAACATTGGATTGAAGAAAGATGAGATCGTCACAACCTTAACCAAAAGCCTCACATTCAACGACATCGAATCCGCAAAAAGGTTTCGTACGAGGTATATTAGCAACCATGCTCACAAACACCGAGAAAACTATGCTACCCAAGAGATACATACGGTCGCTATAAAACTAATCCACAAACAAATACGTCATCATAACCCCATCCAATGAAGGATGCGGAATATTGATAAAGGCCAGCAATCTATATTGACAAATTGGAATCCATCTTAGATAAAAACAACACCTACAAAAAAAAACAGTGAACAAACAGTAAACACTAACATAATGGTTCAACAGAACTGTTAAGAAAATACTATAAAATGAAAACAGGTCCTGTAGCAGATTAATAGAATACCACCCCCACCACACCCATTCTATACGGCTTAACCAAAACACGCGATTCCTATATACCAATCAGACCTATTTTGTCCACCATCAACAGTTCTGGAGCCATTGCAAAAGTCCTAACTGCGTTACTATGAACCATCAACATGACACATATCAAACACCCTGGTGACTTACTCTAGAGAATGCGAAACATAAATGTAGAAATCATGCTCATGGTGAGCTTAGGCATCAAACATAATCCAACATACCCATCAAGAATTGTCTCAACATAGTGAGAAACAACATCGATATTTCAAAGACAAGCTTCCTCTACGCGCCCACAAATTTATAAAAAAAAATGCAAAATAATCACTAACCACTGTTTTGTCTCTTTCAACAAATATTCTCTACAGGCAAAAATTTAGCTTATTTATGGGGTCATCTCTCATTGGTATTCGCTTGCCTTTTTCTAGAATTCATAGAATTCGGTCCATTTAAACACATGTCAAACATCCCTACTAACCTAAAATATATAGATGATACCCTTTTATTATATCCTCAATACACAAATGTATTAAATATAATAATGAAACTCAATAAAGTCGAATTTAACGTTGAATTCACGCATGAATTTGTAATACAAATTCTTGTACCTTTCCTGGATTATTAATACGCAACAAATAGAAATTAGATTTGAAGATATATCGCAAACGAACAAACAAAAATGATCTAATCAACTTCTATTCCCACCACTATAAAAAAATAAAATCTGTACTAGTCATAGGATTTTACCTGAAACAACATTAGGATATGCAACCCGGAATACCTAAATGAAGAAGATAAATATATTGAGAAAACTTTCAAACTTCTTCACTACGCACATCATTTTATCCTCAACGCAAAAAAAAAAACGAGCTTTGTAAGCACAAAATTAAAATAAACAGACACCATAGTTCTAACAAAAATTACACAAAATGCATAATCCTACCTGCCAAAACACTTTCCACTAAACTTGCAAAAAAATAAGTCATCTCTAATACTAGGATTGTTACATTTCAAACAGACAAGGTGGGAATGAGTGCGCCTATTCTATTTCCTCTTTTCCTAGATTATGGCCTGTTTATGGACAAGCTCATATGTTAAAAGATGGAAACTAATCCCTTAAACATGCCACGTTATACCCTAAACGAATCAACTAATAAAAGACATAGATCGTCTTTACCATTGCCAGGATAATCAGCTGAGGATGAAGGCTCTGCTGATGACATAGGTATTCATAATTGGGATGAGAAGGATCTTGAACAAAAAGTTGACATCTTGTACAAAGAATTCCAAGAAATTAAACTGAAAATAAAACATTCAAAAAAACTTATCAAAGAACCCCAGGAAATTCCATACATATTTATGTTGATCTCACACTAGCATAGCACCACATCAATAGAGTCTTCTTCTTCACATTAATTAGAAACCCCGTTCTAATTTCCAGGCCAATTGAATGTCTCGATCTACTAGAGAAGCTTTATCATTCCACAAAATCTTACATGCCTGAGGAGGACCCTAATACGGAATCATTTCGAATTAGAATTAGGACTACGACAAGGAAGAAATAAGTGCGCCAATGTATTAATCTTTCCTTAGATTATGTCCCGCTAATTTAAAAGCATAAATGGAAAAAATGATCATTTTAAACATATCTGTAGCTCACCCCCCCAAAGAAAAACAACTTATAGCAGTCAGCGATCCTGCTTTGGCTCCCGTGACCAATGTACCGATGGTGAGGGGGTTTATTTCGATGCCTTAGGTATTCATATATAGAAGAATTTTTTTAAAAAAATGATCATCCATTACCAAATATTACAATAGAACTCAAACCTTCATACACGTCTGGCGAGAACCCCAATAAGGAGACGTTTCAAACTTCATCAGGATTACAACATGACAGAAATTAGAGCCTCAGGCTATTTAGTCATTTTCCTAGACTATGACCTTTGTATGCACATGCACATATGTGAAAAGATGGACGCTTATCCTTTAAGGATGCCACACAATACCCTAAACGAATCAACTAATAAAAGACAGAGATCATGTTTTCCTTTGCCAAGAGGATAAAGGCTATGCTGATGACATAGATATTCATAATTGGGATAAGAAGGATCTTGAACAAAAATTTGACATCCTCTATCAAGTATTCCAAGAAATTGGACTCAACATAAAACTTTCCATAATGGAATCTCTACTCTGGAATTAAAATAAAAAGCAATGGAGGTCCATACACTGAATACCAAGAAATAGAACTCAAGATAAACCTTCATACACGTCTGACAATTACCCCAATACGGAGATGTTTCAGACTACATCAGGATTACCACACGACAGAAATGAGAACCCCAGTCTATTTATTCCTTTCCTTGACTATGCCCTTTTCATGCACAAGCACATCTGATCTTTTAAGCATGCCACATTATACTCTAAACGAATCAACTAATAAAAGACAGTGACCACGAAGTCCGTTGCCAGAAAAATTCAGCTGAGGATGAAGGCTATGCTGATGACATATGTATTCATAGGTGGGATGAGAAAGATCTTGAACAAAATATTTCACATTCTCTACCAAGTATTTAATTTAGAATTAGATTTAATATAGAACTTTTCGTCATGGAAAATATGATCTGGAATTAAACTGAAAACAATGGAGGCAAATACTCTGAATATCAAGAAATAGAACTCAAGATAAACCTTCATTCACATCTTACGAGAATACCAAAAGGGAGACGTTTCAAACTACATCAGGATAGCAAAAGACAAAAATGAGAGCCCCAGACTATTTACTACTTTCCTAGATGATAGCCTGTGTATGTACAGGCACATATGTGAAAAGATTGACATTGTTCCTTTAAGCAACGCCACACTATCCCACCAAAAATAATAAAAGACAAAGATCACGTTTTCTGTTGGCAGGAAAATCAGCTGAGGATGAAGGTAAGGAAGGAAAGCTTCATGAAGTTTGAAAAATCCGTCAGAAAATGAAACGTTTTTCCCAAAATAATTGAGAAAGAAGGGGTTAAAGAGGACAATTTTATAAATGTCAATCTAGAGCAGAACTGAATACTCGGTGAATAAATGTCGAATATTTCCTTTTAAGGAAAGGGCTTATTACTGTAAATATTTTTACATATACAAGGTGTTATTTAGTCGATTAAAAGAGATAAAAAAATTAGAAATATTCCACAAATCTCAAACAATAACAATTGGCCACAGTTCAATATGAATATCAAAAACCCTTCAAGGATATAAATATTTTCAAATATATAAAATGTTGATGACAGGAATTCTCTCACAGGATGATAACAAGTCTTGATTTTTAGACGTTGGATCGGGTGAAGTTCGCTTTCAGGGTGAAACTAATAGTCGTGGCAAACATCTTTGTCGTTTTAATTTCTGGTTGTGATCTCGCTATTGGGGGCATGGTTTGGTTTTTCTAGTCTTCGTTCTTTGCTTGGTTTTCTAGGTTTCCGTGTATTTTTTTTTTGTTTCAGACTCGTTATATCTAGTTATTTCTTGTATATATATATATATATATATATATATATACACGATAGGATAGCTGGCCACACGAATTCAAGGATACCCGTCTACTAGAACGGCTAACAAATCCCTATTGCAGACGCTTGCTCAGGCACATTTGTGTTAACAGCATCACATGACAAGACACCAGACATGATGACACAAAATTACTGTAGTGATGTTATAACAACATTATATTATAATTTAAAAAATATCATATATATATATATATATATATATATATATATATATATATGTTGAAACTTGACTAATGCATGGAATAATAATGCAACACAAAATGTACTTAGAACAAAATGTATTGAAACAAGAAAGTGTACACAATATTTACATATAGTCTTTTGTATATTCCTGGTAAGACCGTTCCTGGAGAATATGTTGACTGAGTTGCAATCCAGCAGAGTCTCTGGTTGAATCTCTTGATTCCTCCCCCTCTTTCCGGTACCAAACATATTTATATGGTCGGTACTCCACTATGCAAATTAGGTGGATCCTACCACAACAATATATATATGCTAGCAGCATGGCCGGGCGTTGCCCGTGCTTGATTCAAAAATCGTACGACTCATACAGCAATCGCTATCACTTGACTTAAAATATTTATCCCCTTCCTTGCCTTTAAAGGAGTGCCCTTTGCCGTGCTGATGTTGCTACATGCCTTACTTCTTGCCTATCTCACACTGCGAATTTTTCTAAGCTCTATACTAAACATTAAATCTGTTAAGAAAAAAGAACTAAATAAAATGAACACAAAACGATCAGCTTTAAAAAAGGACTCGTAACTGGAAAAACCGAATGAAAAAAGAATGTTAACAACAAATACTTTTTCACACTTAACCCAGCTCTGCGGAATCAGAATCAACGTTGAGTTTAAGCAAGCGAATGAGCCAATTGGGGTAAAGTGTCAGGCAGATTTAAATTTTTCCCACTTGTAACCAATGCAGCTATCGAATTTTTTGCATGCTAGCATGCTACTTAACATTCGTGTTAGTCAGCTGTTGGCTCTCATGCTGGCCAATAGAATCTTCCTGTCTATTTGTGGCAGCGAGCTATTGGCTCTCACTCTGGCCAGTACTAAATGGGCGCAAACTACATGAAAACTGCCGTAGAAGCATGAAAAACTCGATTATTTCCACTATCGATGGGAGATGTGAAATGCAACGTCGGTCTTGTCCTTCCCGCTAAATTTGAGCATGGGCATGCAAATTTTGGTGTAAAATCCGTCGAAAATTGCGGCGGTGCATTTGTTACACCCACTCACTCACAAACACACACACACACACACACATTCTGCCTTATATATATATATATATATATATATATATATATATATATATATATATATATGATAAAAGTAATAAGTCCGTTGGTAATTCAAGTGGATCCTAGTAATATAAAATATGAAAACTGATCAACAAAAAGAGCTCAGTGTATTTATTAATGCAGAGTAAAAAAAAATCTCTATATTTGACAAATAAGCTTCATATATATACATATATATACATATATATATATATATATATATATATATATATATATATATATATATAAAAAAAGGCTTAAGCACTAATATTCCATGGTCATAATTTATTCCATTGGAATCGTAAATACGATCCAATTCATCAGACCTACAAATTCAAAAAGAAAACAGAAAAAACATTATGCATATATATTTTTATATATGTGTATGCTTCTATGTGTATATATTTTGCATATGTATGTGTATATTTACCACTAATATTAGCTATATATATATATATATATATATATATATATATATATATATATATATATATATATATATATATATATATATACATACACACATATATATATATATATATATATATATATATATATACATATATATATATATATATATATATATATATATATATATATATATATAAACATACATACATACATATATAAACAGACAGGCATACATATATAACCATACATACATACATATATAAACATACATACATATATATATATAGAAAGTGAGAGAGAGAGAGAGATTTTTCGCCAAGAATTATTAATGACTTAATGTCCCACATTATTTAGATTTCCACTTCAAGATCCTTTTAGTTTGGGGATCTTCAAAGATAGATTAGAATCTGCAGGAAACAATTGATTGTCTTCATTGTCCCTCTCGAATAGAAGCAAGAATCGTCCTTACAATGCACCTTCGAATACCTGACCGGTCACCTCCGGAGACAGGTAACCTTTCCTATACAATCATGACAGCGAGGGGGTTGCTGACAATGAAGACGGTCCATATTGCTGTCTGTACCTTTGGATTTAGGTGTTATAATAATGAGTACAAGAATTGCAATTCTTGTAGTTTTCAGGTTTGGAGTCTGCAACGCTACTCATAGAATTCGAGAAGAGAATGGAAAAGAGATAATGTCCAACTGTATTGCACAAAACTAGTTTATGCGTACTTAGTGTGACGACTTAACAACTGAAATAAAGCCCAGAAGTAGACAATCTTCATCTGTTTTACGATGCTTTAAAATAAATTATATGGAAGGAACTCAAACACCAATAACTGAAAAAATTCAGAAGTACGATCGGCAAACTTTTCCCTTCGTGTTCGCAAAGAAAAACAAAAACAACAAAAAAAAAAACAATAACAAAAAAAAACGTGTGTCAAAAGTACGGTTTTTTCCTTTGACGCCGCTATTATTTTAAATACATTCACTTCTTGTCAAATGTTTGTTATTTTAAAAAGCGAAGATTAGAAATGTAATAAATCCTAAACATATGATGGCAGTTAAACATATTTTTTTGTTCTTCTGAATTTACAACAAAAATATTTCACACTCCAATTTTGGCAAGCACGAACATCCATATTTGCCTTACTATTATCAAAATTAACCATGATTTGCGTATTATATAAACTTAAATGAATACATTAAGAACTGTGTAAAAAGCGACAACATCATTGACACACGTCACTAGTTGGTTATATAACTATTGTCAAAGATCTGCAAGCACTATCGATTCAAAGATAAGCGACAAGGATTCCCTGATTTAAAAATGTTATAACATATCGGATTTTTCAGACATTATATTTCTTTCTTGTTTCAGGATTTAGAATAGCGTGAACAGCTTTCGGGCATATAACGTTGAAACTCCAGTTTGGATACGAGTTAATTAGAAAGTCTTGTATCAGTAAATCATTATTAACGCCAAAATAATTCTTAGCATCTAAAAGAAATGATGTCATTCGATAACCTGTAAAGGCTTAATAAACCGTAAAAACAAATAAATAACATAAAGTTAACATGAGGAAATTATGCACGGAAAGAAATTCCCAACTGAACAAAGAACCAAAATCGTGGAATTGTATTTTAGATTCAACCAATCTATCATTTACAAGACACGCTGCCAGAAAAAGAAATATCGGATTTCATGATTCGTGGTTTAGTATGTGACTTGCCTCGTTATAGAAAACCATGTGTATATATCAATACATCCGAGGGAACCTCGACGTGGGGTAATGGTTAGCAAACTTGTCTCAGTAAAACAGTTACAACTGGAGAGTAACTTCGATCCTAACTGTGTTCCCATACTTTCAGTCTTGTGCCACGTCTAAGCTATGCTTAGAAAATCAGTACATCAATAAATCCGAAACAGTTAAATACCTCAAAGATAACATCTGTGCAATAATTCCAGATTTGCATCCAGAAATATTAACTGCTGTTAGGGAGAATACTATCGAAAGTTCGTGATTTTGTGAAGTCGAAAAAGGAAGACACTTATAACAAATCACCTTTTCATAATTAAAAACAAATATTTCCCAAATTAGAAGTTACATTGTGTATAAAACTCATTTTTGAATACTAAAAATATTAGTAATTATAATACAGTAGAATCCTTCATATTCGAATATGATTTTGATATGTGGGTTTTTTACATTTGAATATATATATATATATATTTTTGATATATATATATATATATATATATATATATATATATATATATATATGAAAGAAAAATACAATAAAACAAAAATCTGAATATGCAATTATGTAGTATTAATGTTAAACATTAATACTAAATAATTGCATATTCAGATTTTTGTTTTTTCTGTATTTTTCTTTCATACTGTCGGATTTATATCCATATATTTGCTTACATATATATATATATATAATGAGAACGAAAAGAATATAAATTCAAACGGTCATAACATTAATTTAAAAGTGGGCTCAATACAAAAAGTAGAACAATATTTATTTATTATGAGTTATTACATACGAACAAACAAGTAATCACTAGCAGTAAATTTGTACAATATAAACATTCCAACTAAATCAGAGGACTCAGCAGATTCCAATGATCCCATTGATATGTCAAAATTATCGTTTGAATTTTTAACTCCGATAATTATCGTGGATTAGGACTGATTTTCTACTGTTCAAGGTGAGGTTAATTTCATCCTTCGAAAAGTTGTTATAAACTTCAGCAAATTCCAATGCCATTTTAAATAGGTCTTTAGAAATAGATGTATAGAAATTTCAAAATGGATGAAGATACATTTTTTTTTGTTGCAAATATTCTTGGACCAGTTGACTACTTCAGTAGTACCAACTCATTGGATAAGACCAAGTTGTGTTTTTTTAATTTGTATATTAACGCATTCTAGGATCATATAACTAATTCTACCGGCTTACTTTATATATATATATATATATATATATATATATATATAGTATAGCCCAATTGATTAGGCCCACCCTCTTGCTTTGATAATTAATAACGTTCCTACGTTCTTTAGTTTAATTAACGAGTATGGTGGAACACTTTAAATAATTCTCACATGGAGCATACTCATTTTTTAAATAGGTTAAATAAAAATGAAATTACGCCAGCCGTAAGAATATCTTGAGCCAGCAAGGTAGATGATACGGACATTGTAACCAATTCCTTATATTCAGAAGGCTTTCTTGCTCCGGTTGTGAGTGATACTACTGTATTTTTAAATCTTTAGGTGAATTTGGGAACACACTATATATCTTAACAGGTGATGAAAAATAGGTTCCATACAAAAATGTTCAATTGAAAATCAAGTGGATTGAAACGGATAAATCGAGTTGTGGGCTTCAACTCTTTGATGAGATTTGTATGATCCTGAGATATTTGGCTTGCAAACAATTTTTGGTGAACTCGTGTTAGTCCAAAGGAAAATAAGAGAGAATTTAAGCCAAGGAATATTAGCAGATATATTGATAAACCATTTTACAAAAGGAAAAAATAAAAATTAAATTAAGAACTTCAAAGCAATATTCAGTGTCTTTATCTGAGGTACTTACATATTTGAGGGAGCGAAAAGGATACGTCTTTTCGCTATGAAAAGTGACCGAGAAAGTAAGGGATTTATTCAAATCTCACTTCGCCTGTAATTATCGTCGGGGCGAGGGTGTTATTTCAAAATCTCGCCGCCCGTGATTATCACAGGGGGTGGAGACGACAATCTCCACAACAAACCCTAAAAATGGTGAGATCACTGGAAGAAAAGTAATGTTCTGCGCGTAGTGTGATCGTAGCGGGGATTGATGTTTAGAGTTCTTAAAACGCAAGGTACACTGAATTTAATTCGATCTTAGCTCTCCGATTACTCAACACAAGCCGATTTACCTTACGCTATGATGCAGCGCCATTATTATTATTATTATTATTATTATCACCATTAGCCGTAAGATCATTTTAGTTTCAGAATCTTCAAAGATACATCAGAATCTGCAGGTGTTGTCACATCAATAAGAAAGCAAATTCTGGTTTTGAGATCTTTGATCACGATTATTATTATTATTATTATTATTATTATTATTCAGTCAGTCAAGTGCTGTACGTGATACACGTTTGAGCGATCATATCTCTCGATCCATGACTGACTAGGAAGAAGATTTTCCCGCAGTAGGTTGCGGTTTCGTTCTGCAGTAGACTGGTTGCTAACCAAGGCTATAGGTTCTACTATTAAATGTCTAGGAGGAGAAAGATTGAATCATACCGTCCCCAAGAGTATTTACGCATAACTGAATGTAATGAACCCGACGGAAATTCGAACTCGGCTCTCCGATTACTTAACACGAGTCGGTTTAACTTACACTACAATGCACAGCCATGATTATTATTATTATTATTATTATTGGCTATAAGGTAGAGGAATACCATCTGGGAGGTAAGAACCGGCTACAAATCGCAGAGAAAGGATTACATTCAACAGAAGAAGCATTAGAGAAAACAGAGGGTAAAAATGCCCAATCCTCCGGAAACAATTGCTTGTCCTCATTGTTCCTGCCGAATCAAAGCAAGAATCGTCTTTACAATGCAACTTCGGACACACTGTCCGGTTAACTACGAAGACTGGTAATCTTCCCTGTACGAGTATGAGAGAGGGCTTGGAGACAATGAAGATGATCCATCTTGCTGATTGTACCTTTGGATTTACGTGTTATAATAACGAATACAAGAAATGAAATTCTTTTAATTTTCCGGAATTCTGGGGTTAGAAGTTGCAAAAATGCTAATCACATAAATCGAGAAGAGAATGGAAAAAGAAATAATGCCCAAATGTACTGCACAAAACTAGTTTAAACGTATTTAGTGTGTCGACTTGAACATTGAAATAAAGTCCAGTAGTAGACGTATTTAACATGCCGACTTAAATATTGAAATAAAGTCCAGAAGTAGACTGTGACATTATTTAGCGGTCGCGTGAAAATTAAAAGCGAGAAATAATTAAGGCGATAAGAAGCTATCACGAAAAGACATACTAGCGATGTTATTTTTTTTAACAAAGAAAAGTGGTAAATATTTTATTTTCATTTGCGAAGAAAAGTTTATTTTTTCGCAGAAGATAGGAAATTCGTAAAATCTCGGATCTGTCGAACTAATTTATGTTACGAGGCGGCGAATAAAAGATAGCCATCTGCCCATGGCAATAATGAAAATTTCAAATTGGTCAAGTGGCCTACGAAACAGAAGCTGGGAGATAATATTAATCAGGTCACGCATTGACCGAGAATGACATCAGTAGACCACCGCCAAAGAAAAAAAAAAAGAAAGGAAGGGAAAAGAGAAAGGAAAAGAATAAACCATTAACTATCTTTGGAAGATATAATTTGTTTTTGGAAAGAGATCACCTGTTTTATTGTTCAGACCTGAACATGATAAAAGTTTGATACCAGGATAGATAATTGGATACAGAGCCCAGAGACGTCCAGATGACCACCCACCTGACGCTGGCGAAAATCTCGTCGATAAAGTCCAGGTGACTTTCGGTTAAGATAGACATTAAGAACCACACTACGAGTCGTAGGGGTTTGTTGTCGAGAATAGAAATAAAAGAAAAAAAGAAGATAATTTTTTTTCCTTTGAGCAATAATTGTAAACACCGGCGCTGCCGAACGTCATTGGCTGAGTGGTGGCGTGAGCGGGAGGTGAAGGTAAACATGTAAGAGTGAGGGAGGCCTGTTGACGCTTCTGAGGGGATTGGTGTGAGATACCACTGTGAGAGAGAGGGAAATCTGTTGAGGCCCTCTAAGGGGATTGCTGTGAGATACCAATATGAGAAAGGAAGAATTTGGGAGGACGAGAACCCCTCTGGGGCAGAAAGTAATGGACTTCCAAAAATAGAAAATGTTACATATTCCTGTCCGAAAACAAAGAAAATCTTTATTATGGATTTAGAATTATCGAGGAACCCCAAACCACTACAAGCCCACACCCGGTTTTGGTGGGCGTCCATATAAGCAGAGTCGCAGCGAGTTAGTTAAGTTAGAAGGCAGCTGGAGTTGGAATTGGAGAGACGCAGACGCAAACAGAGTTGAGCTGTGAGCTCTGAGACCAGCCTCGCAAGAAAGCTGACTGAAGATATCCACGTATCCCGACTTCGACTTCTAACCAAGAACAATTTATTTTTGAAGAACGACTTAGACTCACACCACCAAAAGAAGTTTTACGAATATCGTCTGAAGACACCAAAAACCAGTTATCGAAAAACAACTTAAGATATTAAGACTCGCCTAACAAACGCAAAGTGTCACGTATCCATAGAAGCGGTTTGAGAGAAAGACGCAGTCCTGTATTCAGCAACCAGATATAAAAATATTTGTTATTCTTTTTTTAACACATTTGAACTTTTCGAGTTGTTACTTTATTTTCTTTTACATATATTTGTGCGATGTCACCTTTGTTCGAATTCGGCTCGCAATACGGCCCTGCGACTGACTGATTTAGTCTACCTAAGATCAAATCACAACGTGGGTAGGTTAGACTAGAGGTCAAAGCAGTTACTTCGGTAACCAGACGTTGGAGGCGAGCTGGGAACGACAAAGCTGATACCGAATCTAACCAGATTCCCATTCGAATCGGCCAAAGATTAGAACGTCACATTTGGTGCCGCGACCAATACCAAGTCACATTGGTCGTCGCAGGACGGCAACGGGGCAGACAGGCAGGGGTGACGTCACAAGACAATTATTAATTGTTTTGAATACGATGTTTTAAAATAAAAGTTAGGAAGGAACCCAAGCACGAGTAACTGAAGAAATTCAGAAGTACGATCTTTTACCTTCTTGCCTGTCTCGCTTCGCCTGTAATTATCGTCGAGGCGGGGGTGTTAATTCAAAATCTCGCCGCCTGGGATCATCACCGGTGGGGTCGGGTATCCGACAATCTCCACAAAAAGCCCTGAAAAGTGAGCTTACTGGAAGAAAAGTAATGTGGTGCGCGTAGTAAGATCATTGGGGGAATTGATTGTTTAGGATTCTTAAAACACAAGGAACTCTTGATGCCTTTTTTTTTTATACCCCCAGCATCTGCAAAGTGCACATAAAATTTGATCGAAAAGCATTTTTCGTTCGTCAATAGAAAAAAAAAGGTTATTTTCCTCTATGACAACGCAAGGTCTTATACAACAAGAACAAATCAGGTAAAAGTATGGCACACGGTTGGTCTGTTTTACTCCATCCGTCATATTCACCTGACGCTGCCCAAATCGATTATTGACTTTGATGGTGAAAACTTTCTCTAATTAAAACCAGATTAAAGAACATTCACCCAGCAAAACTTTCAAAATGGGAGAAATACCATCAAATAATAAAACGCAGTAACTGATGGTTCTACCGGGGTCATGGATAAAATAATTACCTGGTTAGCGATATCGAGGGATTGGTAATAATGGTGCATACATAATTGAATAAAATGTACTAAAGTTGATTCAGCATCATTTATTTAATTAGCGCAGTTTTAGCTGCAGTGGTTACCACTCCCCTCAATTACACAATAGTAATTTATGGTGTCATTCAAGACAGAATGTTGTAATAGTTTACCGGTTCATTTTGCCGGACATGTTGCGGTTATCCAGTCCCTCCTATCATAGTTATGGGCCGAGTGGTTAGAACGTTGGCTTTTTGACCATGAGACCCGGGTTCGAATCTCATCATGGTCGATTTTTTGATGTTATCGGTCTGGAGGAGGCGATACTAGCGTGCGGCGCCTTTGTAACCCAGGTCAGGTGAGCAAAGCTGGGTAGGTGTAACCATTGGCAGACGTCGTGGGTTGTGCTAGTACGAAGTCACAAGTCATCGTGATGGAGACTTTAAGTGTTCTAGCATTGTTCAGACTGTTGTTCACACCAGAATCTTTAACTAAGGTCTACTCAACATAGCTGTAGTATAAACTGTTGTTCATCATGGCGGTCGTCTTCGAGTATAGAATCCAGAGGTTAGCAGTGAATATTTCGAAGACAGTAGGAAAGCGTTGTTCAGGTTAGCAGTGGATATTTTGGTAAAAGTAGCAGAGCGTAGTTCGTCCTTCTGTTCCTCTTCGCCTGACAAGCTGGAACTGGACATTCGGGTAGAGTGAACAAAATGGTCACCTTTATACACGACGGATTGAATATTCTACGTCTTCTGATTGGTTAACCTTCTATTGGTGGACTATAAAGTGAGTCAAGTCATTTGGGCTAACTCACTAGTTACATATTATACACAAAAAAACTGAAACATAAACCACACGTGGGCCCTGTGGGTGTTGAACAAACACAAATGTCTCTGAGCAGGCGTCTGCAATGGGGATTACTTAGCCTAGTAGATTGGCATCATCTGATATGAGTTGGGCGCCATCACATTTACTATAAGAGGAGGATTTGTTTTTGAAATCAACTTCTTCTAGCCTTTCCTTAAAGAGGCAGCTTCCACTTTGTATAAATTCAGTATTTCATTCTCTTAGACTAGTTGCCAGCCAAGGCTAAAGGACCCAGACTGTCATGCTGTTTTATCTATAGCGTGGATGAGAAGAGATGGGTTCATACCGTTCCCAGGGGCATTAGCACATAAGTTAATGTAATAAACTTGACCGGAATTTGAACCGCTAACCATTAGAAACTCAAAGAGGTGATTAAAAAATGAAAAAAAATGTTTATGACTCCACGTTGTATTTAAATATCCCATGACCGTGCAGAGGTTGCTTATGAAAGACTCTCAGATTTACAAACTCGGACGGCGGACATGCAGGCCTGATTATATTCGTACTTATTGCTTTTAAGCACGCCATACGCAAAATAAAGCCCCATTACGACTTCAGATGGTATTATTAGATGCCCATTGCTTGAAGAATATTCATGGTATCAGTTTCTTCGAGAAAGAGGCTGCAGATCGTTTATTTACGACGGTATAACTATGGCCTCACAGAAACATCGCTTATCGTTACTTTATCACTATTCCAATGATGAAGATTCAGATTAGCTCCATTCTTTACTTCCTCCAGTTCACACTTTTCTTTTTTTTCTATGTGCCATATCCTTTCAGGACGTAGACGATTATGGTTCTCCACATCACTCTATCCCTTGCAGCTTTCATCGACGTCTTTCCGTCTGCCACTTCCTTCAGACCACGTTCTGTCATCCACCTGCTTAAGGCCGCTATCATGCGTTGTTTATCCTTGACTCTTGTTCCCTCTATTCGAACCGTGAGTATCAAATTCTCCAGGCCCTCTTTCCTCATTATGTGTCTCAGGAACTTCAGCTGCCTCTTCCTGATGTTAAGTATATGTCAGGTCCATGATATTCTTAGCATCCTTCTGTAAAAGTACATCTCCATCGCCTCGATTCTCTTTTTCATCTTTGAGGAAATCGTCCAACATTCGCTCCCGTAAAGAAGTACAGATGTCACGTAACAGCTCAGTGTTCTTTTCTTCGTTACAAAAGAAATCCTCCTGTCTCGCAATACTCTGCCCATCTTTTTGGAATGCGTCCTTGGCCATCCCAATACGTCTACAGATCTCAGTATCTCATTTACCGTCCTCTGTCACAACGCTTCCTAGATATTTAAACTTCCGCGTCTGTTTGTTTCTAGTATTCCCGACCTGAAATTCGCATTTCGGGCTCATCTTTTTACTGATAACCATGTTCTTAAATAATCTCATCAGATCGTGACATTCATATGGATGCCATGCATGGGGCCAAGCTGTTCAGAAATAATTAAGATGTCAACTGTATACATCTGCTTCCTAAGATCAATGGTTCAAAAAGTCTTTGAGTCAGAAAAGCCAGAGGGTCTTGGAAGAGACAATTTTTGTTTGGATATTGTGGATTGGCGCTGCAGAATCGTAAAGAAAGAATTCTACCAAACAACAGAAAACACATCTCTTGAGAAATAACAACATCAGCAACAAAATTGATGGCACATATATCTTGAAGAGAAAATAATAACATAATCACGATGTTAACATTCTACACAAGTTCAAATAAAAGATTCGGAATGAAGCTCCCATTTACACTGGAAAGAGCAATAAAAAGCCACTGGACTTGAGAAACCTGTTTGCCTAAAAAAATAATTTAATAGAAAAATGTTATAAGTTTCAACCGAAAACAGTACTGGCTGTTCGATCAATGAATGCCAAATGTTTCCTTCTAAGAAAACAATATTACCATTATCACTACAGAATGAAACGCATATCTATAATGGAAAGAGCAATAAAAACCCACTGGACTTGAGAAAACTCTTTTCTTAAAAAAAGAGAAAATATATATATATATTTCAACTGAAAACAGTACTGGCTGCTCGATCAATGAATGTCAAATGTTTCCTTATAAGGAAACAAGTAATATTACTATTACCATTTCAGAAAAGACTCGCCATGCTACGCCTACCAAGCCAAATAAAAAAATAGCCTTCATATTCCATTTGTAAGTTGCAAGTTCCACTCAGCTTAGAAAGTCTATTTTGTGGATCAAGCTCTCTCTTAGATTTCCTTGAGTCATTGTTGTTTTTTTTTACAGCTTATCAACCCTTTTTTGGTTAAGTAAAACTGATATATATATATATATATATATATATATATATATATATATATATATATATATATATATATTTTGTTGGGAGGATTTAAGAATAATTCTTTTTTTTTTTTACGAGTGAATATTGCATTAACACTATTTTCGATCTTTTAAAATGAATATGGCAATAAAAATGAGGACAACAGTCCGAGCAATGTAAATAATGTAAATAATTACAATACTTCATTTCAGAAATATAGACAGATCCTGAAGAAGACCGGAGCGTGCAACGGCTGAAACATCGTGAATATGACAATAAAGATGAGCACAACAGTCCGAACAATGTAAATAATGTAAATAATTACTCAGAAATATAGACATAATTTTTTCACGAAATAATTTTTTCTCCATATCTGCCTTTAGTATTTAACCCATAGCGGGAGGAAGAAGGTATGGATTCATACCTTTAGCAACATTATTTGCCAGGATCGAGTGAAATTCGATCTCGGCTCACTGATTTCTAATTCCGAGTTGCTATTACATTACACCTGATTTCTCCCGCTATGATGCTTTCCTGGACACTACAATATTAACTTCTTTAAGTCATGGTTCAATCTTTTTATTCTCTTCTTATTCCCATAATCTTAACTTACTTTCACCTCTACTCTTAAATTCATATCAAACCACTTAAAATTCAGTGGCCTTTGAGCCTTTTATTTGGTGAACTTTACTCTTAAAACAAGGTTTCATATGAACATTTGCCCAAGAAGAAACTTCATCCTTATGTTGTTCCTGAAGAAATCATGTCAAATTAGATACATTTTTCTCAACTTCACCCACAGGCAATGTTATCTTGCTTTTTGTTTTTAATAGATATTGCATAAACCAATGTATTTTTTATGTATTATTTCTTTCATGTTAATGGTTGCTGCTTTTCATCACAAATATAAATGGCGTCATTCTAAACAACACGTATAAAAACAAAAGTTTAGCCAACGGCAAACCTGAAAGAAGCAAAACTCTTTTTCTTCAAGAAGCTTACCTTCTTTATTGTTCTTTTTCAATAGGTGGAATTTTAGCGAGGCGAGCAATTTTTACCGAGGGGAGAAGGGATTTTTTTTTTTTTTTTTTGCGAGGGGAGCAATTTTTACTGAGAGATAATTTTTAGCGAGGCGAGCAATTTTTACCGAGGGGAGAAGGGATTTTTTTTTTTTTTTTTTTTGCGAGGGGAGCAATTTTTAGTGAGAGATAATTTTTAGTGAGGCGAGCAATTTTAGCGAGGGGAGCAAATTTTTGCCGAGAGGAGAAGGGATTTTTTTTTTTTTTTGCGTGGGGAGCAATTTTTACTAAGAGATAATTTTTAGTGAGGCGAGCAATTTTAGCGAGGGGAGCAATTTTTACCGAAGGGAGAAGGGATTTTTTTTTGGAGCAATTTTACTGAGAGGAGCAGGGATTTTTATTTTTTTTTGCGAGGGCGGTGGGATTTTTGGGGAAGGGAGCAATTTTTAGTGAGAGATAATTTTTAGCGAGGGGAGTAATTTTTAGCTAGCGGAGCAGTTTTCAGCGAGGGGAGTAATTTTTATCGAGGGAGAGCAATTTAGCATTGGCAGATAACTTTTAGTGAGAGAGGAAATTTTAGCTAAGGGGTATTTTTTAGAGAGGAGGAGAAATTTAGCGATGGTAGATAATTCTTAGTGAAGGGCAATTTTTCGTAAAGGGAGCAATTTTTAGTGAGACGGCAGCAATTTTTATCGAGGGAATACATTTTTAGCGCGAGAAGCAGTTTTCACCGGCAGTAGTAATTTTTTAGGGTAGGGAGCAATTTTTAGCGATCGGGAAGCAATTTTTTGCGAGGCGGCAACAGTTTGTTAGACAACGTTTGTCTCAATAAAGACAAGACACATTTCTCTGGGATAATAAATGAACGTCTGACCAGATGAGATAAGAAGCAACTGAGATTAAGATTAAAAACAAAACACTAATCAGTTATGATAAATGATATTTACTTAAAATAAGATATATCTAAATACGATTACTAACACTACAACTGGTATTACGTAAAAACGTCCCCAAATGTACACGCAGACAACCACCACCAAACACAAATAAATGCCTACTTGACTTGAGTAGAATTATGATACATTTACAGACATAAATGATAAACACGAACGCTGCTTGACAAGACAAATGCAAGTGAAGTCTGCTTAACCATTAAAAAAACAGACACATCTCATTCTCTGATGAAGTTTAATAATAGTGAAACATTTTAGATTTATAAACGTCTCTATTTCTTTCTATCAATCTCTCGGATTCCGATTCAGATTTTATCTGAACTCAAGTCATACTGATATGTTCCGAAAAGGGATATATTTCTTCGAAATAGCAAAGTGGTTTTGGACTACTGTAACCGAGTAAGACAAACTAGCAGGTAACCGCAATGGACTTGTCCTCGTCGTAGTGGTAGGCAATAGGCGTAGCCAATAGGCGTCCTCAATAGGCGTAGGTGATGTACCTCCACATCAGTCTGTATTTATGGCTGACACCAACCAATCATATTACTGTGAGGGAGAACCCAGCTGTATGCAGATTCATTAAATCACATACATTTATATATACTA
This sequence comes from Acanthosepion pharaonis, assembly GCA_903632075.3. Taxonomy (NCBI): domain Eukaryota; kingdom Metazoa; phylum Mollusca; class Cephalopoda; order Sepiida; family Sepiidae; genus Acanthosepion; species Acanthosepion pharaonis. The sequence continues at coordinate 669,910 of CAHIKZ030001902.1, read as the reverse complement.
AAATTCGGAAGATACTTGGGACCCCTAAATTTTTGTTTTTTATGTCAATTCCTTTCCGACATACCGATTGTGTCCCTCTACATCTTCCAATCTTTAATATCTGTATATTACAAGATCTTTATAGAAAAAAATAATGGAGTTGTTACCCGTTACGTTCTCCACCATTTTTATTTTTTTTATTGCTGTTCTACTAATCCGATGGTGGCCCAACCTAGAGAGTTCAGTCTTGGCGGAGATTAAAATTCGGCTCACCTATTTAGCTTTCTGCATTTATCTCACTATTTTCAAGTTCATTTCCGCTGTCTACCTCTATCGATGTCATTTACAAAATTTAGTCTTGTTTAGCAAAATGTTGCAAGTATAGAGCACCTTGTAAGAGTCGAACTCGTTATTCACTTATAATGGTCAAACGGATTACTTTGTTAAACATTTGTTCATGTCGATGTGCACGTCCTAGATCTACAGTTAACCATTTCATAACAATTTTACGATTTGCTTGATTTCGTTTAGCAGTATATCAACACCTCTATGGGTTATTTAATGCCGATATCTAAATATTTTGTACACAATTTCATTTTAGTTTTGGAGATAACAATGCTTTTATTGATACAAGTTATACTAATTAATCCATAACGGGGGGATGAAGATTTGAATTCATACTTTCCCCAAATGTATTTGCTCGTAAGTGAATATAACGAACCCAACTGGAATTGGAACAATTCTGAGCCATTATATATCACACCACCTGCATCTCCAAGCTTACACACCTGGTATTTCCAAGCGGTCAGCCATCTAGGAAGTGGCCTTGCTGAAAGTTGCTTAATGGAATCATATGGAGACCGGTGTTTCAACGTGATGCAGCCATAAACGACCATTATACTACGTTTTATTTCCTAATCGTATGTGAAATACCGAAAAATGCTTGCCAAATATTTTTTTTAAAAATGGTGATGAAAGCAAATACTCATTGCTACTTTTGGGTATGCGAACGTGTTGTGGTAGGATCCACTTAATTTGCATAGTGGAGTACCGTCCATATAAATATGGTTGGTACCGGGAAGACGAGGAGAGGAGTCAAGAGATTCAATCCAGAGACTCTGCCCGACTGCGACTAAGTCAACACATTCTCCAGGAACGGTCTTCCCAAGAATATACCAAAGACTATACGTAAATATTGTGTACACTTTTCTTGTTTCAATACTATACGTAAATATTGTGTACACTTTTCTTGTTTCAATACATTTTGTTCTAAGTACATTTTGTGTTGTATTATTATTCTATGCATTAGTCAAGTTTCAACAGAACGAATACCCGTTGTCAATTTCGTAATGTTCATTGCAGTAAAGACTCTCTAATCGCAGATATCATTGTAACCATCACTGAGAAAGTAAACACGTAATCTCAATATAATTCTTTAAAGTATAAGAGTGTACTTAGTAAAACATATGCTCACATAGATAGATAGATAGATAGATAGATAGATAGATAGATAGATAGATAGATAGATAGTTTTGTAACTCAACAACGAACATTTGTGGCTACTTTTGTAATTTTAACGAATACTCGTTGTCACATTCGTAATGCTCGGTGTAGTAGAAACTTTGTAATCGCAGATACAACTATAGTAATGCCGTTGAACAATACTGGTGTCAGACGCCTTCGAATAACACTCACACTAATAGTAATACCTCGATAATACTCGCTTGAATAGAAATCCATATAGTGATCCGAATAGAGAAATAGTATAGTGAATAGCGTAGAGAATAGCGGTCCATATAGCAATAGAGGATAGAATAGAAATGGCGATCAGAATAGTAATAGATGATAGAATAGAAATGCAATCATTTAGACATCACGCGACTTCCTACGCATACGTTTCCTCTATGGCCACGTGGTCCACTTCATTCAATAATGGGATCGCCTGTGTTTGCTCACTGGCGATCGATGTTCAAACTCAAGTATCAGCAGCGACACTTTATTCGTATATAACAGAATAAAAACTGATGTAAAGAAAGGAAAGAATCCTTAAATGTTATTTAAAGCCGTTCCTCTTATATGACGGTGAATGCTGGACAATTTCGTCACAGATGAAGTGGTGACTTCAGCGAACAGAGGTTCTGTTCTATAGAAAAGTGCAGAGAATTATCTGGACAGTGGACGTAAGCGACAATGAAGATTTACAGAATATGGAAAATGAAAATGCAAGACCAGAAAAAGAGAGAAGAAAATTCTCGGGGATATGTTGAGGAAAGAGGGCTTAGAAAACGTGATATTCAGAGGATATATTTAAGAAAAAGGGATCATTCTCGTATATAAAATCTGCAATACTCAAGTAGCAAAGACAATTGGGATAACAGAATATCTTCTTCCAAGAATTACCTTTATGTTTTTATTTCTGCAGTGTTTGTAC
>CAHIKZ030001902.1:532500-662500 GCA_903632075.3 Acanthosepion pharaonis | reverse complement strand
TTCTTTCTTTCTTTCTTTCTTATTCATGTCCCTCATCTGTCTAAACTTTTCCTTTTTTTCTCTTTTTTCTTTCTTTCTTTCTTATTCATGTGCCTCATCTGTCTAAACTTTTCCTTTTTTCTCTCTTTCTTTCTTTCTTTCTTTCTTATTCATGTCCCTCATCTGTCTAAACTTTTCCTTTTTTCTCTCTTTCTTTCTTTCTTTCTTTCTTATTCATGTGCCTCATCTGTCTAAACTTTTCTTTCTTTATTTCTTTCTTTCTTTTTTAGTCATGTCCCTCATCTGCCTAATATTTTCTTTCTTTCTTTCTTTCTTTCTTTCTTTCTTTCTTTCTTATTCATGCCGCTCATCTGTCTAAAGTTTTCTTTCTTTCTTTCTTTCTTTCTTTCGTTATATGTATTTCTTTTTCCTGCTTTCTATTTGTCTTTCTTTTCTTTCTTTCACTCTTTCTTTTTTCTTTCTTTATTTCTTTTTGTTTCTTTCTTTCCTTCTTTTCATTTTGACTGTCTGTGTCTACCACTCTCTCTCATTCTCTCTTTTCATCTTTTTTTACTTTCTCTCTTTCTGTTTTTTTATTCTTTTTTTCGATTTTGCCTATATTGTTTCTTTGTTCCTTTCATATATATATATATATATATATATATATATATATATATATATATATATATATATATACACACATTTTCTCCATATGCTAATTATCTATCTATCCATCTAAAATCCTCTCAAGGTATCAGGCAGGGTATCAAGAAAATAAAGGTTGAGCGGAAGTGTCAAAATCGTCCCTCCACCTTAGAAGATTCATCTCTCATATTTGTCATTCGGCAGTGTCGAAGATCCTGTCAGATTTAGTTTGTATAATAAACATCAATTATTTGTGGATCTCTGTGTGAGTGAGTGAAAAAGAGAGGTGAGAACGGAGAGAGAAACAGTGACAGAAAGAAAGAAAGGAAGAAAGAAAGAATGAATGACTATATTTAGAATGCCCAAAATTATGCATTAGTTTTTTTATGTTTTAATATTTCTTTTATAATTACTTTCAATTCTTTGTAGCCTCCGTTTTATTTAAAAAAAATGTTATTTTTTAAAAAATTTTTTCTTCGTTTCTTTTTTCTTTCTTTCTTTTTTTTCTCATTCCCATTGTTTATTCTGCATTAATTGGACGCTTCATTTGTTCATTTTCTTCTTTTCTTCTTTCTTTTTATCTTTGTTTGTTTGTTTATTTCTTTCTTTCTTTGTTACATTCCTTTCTTTCCCAATTTATTTCAATTTTCCCACTAATTTCTCTCTTTCTTTCACTCACATTGTTTATTTTGAATTAACTTTGATGTTTCATTTATTCCTTTTCTTTTTTCATTCTTTCTTTCTCTCTTTATATATATATATATATATATATATATATATATATATATATATATATATATATATATATATATTGCTCCTCCCATTGTTTATTCTACATTAATCGGATGCTTCCTTTATTCAGTTTTTTTTTCTTTCTTTCTTTCTTTCTTTCTTTCACCCCCATTGTTTATTTTGCATTAACTTTAACGTTTCATTTATTCACTTTTTTCTTTCTTTTTTCTTTCTTTTTTTTCTTTCTTTTTTCTTTCTTTCTTTCTTTCTTTCTTTCTTTCTTTCGTTCAGTCTCATTCTTTATTCTCTATTAACTTTGATGTTTCATTTATTCATTTTCTTTCTTTCTCCTCATCCTTTCTTTCTTTCAGTCCCATTGTTTATTCTGTATTAACTTTCATGTTTCATTTATTCATTTTCTTTCTTTCTTGCTTTTTTCTTTGTTTGTTTTTTCTTTGTTTTTTTTGTTTCTTTCTTTCATTCAATCCCATTCATTATTTTCTATTAACTTTGTTGTTTCATTTATTCATTTTCATCCTTTTTTTCTTTCTTTCTTTCTTTCTTTCTTTCTTTCTTTCTTTCTCCTCGTTCTTTCTTTCTCCTCGTTCTATCTTTCAATCCCATTGTTTATTCTGTATTAACTTTGGTGTTTCATTTATTTATTTTCTTTCTTTCTTTTTCTTTCTTATTTTTTGCAATTTTCTTTTATATTAATTTTTAATTATTCCCATCCAACAACTTTGCTTTCTTTCCCTTCCTTATCTCTCACAACACAACGTTATTATTTTGATCCACGACATCAGATGCGGTTGTTGCTAGCATCTCAATAGAGTGTGGACCTTCCAATCAGTAAACCATGCTGTTCTTTACCTTTTGACTGTGAGAAATCAAATAAAATCAGGCGTGACTCATAAGTGCCTATAAATCATGTGGTTCTACTAAGTAGAGAAAAATGGTCACATTGTCATACGTTTGCCGAGCGTTTATGGAAATGACACAGTCTATGCATTCTTTGTTCTGTTGTATGCAATACTTTTCATCAGTGTTAACAAAGATTAGTACGAAAAACTATGTTCCATAGTGGCGTTGTGTAGTTATAACACCACTAAATGATGGTGACTGTACGTTAAAATAGTGTTTTGTATTTTGAACTTTCATTTTGAGGGCACTAAATTCGTTGTCTTTTCGGAGGAGATATGTCAGAACCATTTCTTATGCAGCGACACTTGTATTTTGCTTTTCTAATGTTAACCCTATATAATACCCAAGAGACACTTGAGGTAGAGGTTTATTACAGACATCCGCAGGCAGCCCGATCTGAAGTACAAATTATGGTAGAGTGTTTTTTATCGATGGCTGAATTAAGAAGTCACTTGAGAAGCACCAGTGGATGGTGGCAATTGACTATAAAACCGTAGACGTCCAGCAAATAAAATGTGGTATTTGTGGTAAGACATGCGAATCCAGAAGCAGTTTCCTGCGATATTTTAAATTGCATGATAATGTATCACCCGCTGTTGGACCTCTTAAGTGCAATGTTTGTGACAGAGTATGTAGGTTTCTTGCTGAGCTAAAGAGCCTCATTTGTTCAGCACATCGGTAGATTTTATCCAGAAAGATATCTAGTAATGGCCGTACTTGGACACGAGTTGGCAACCTCCATTTCGTTTTTCTAATGTTAACATTATTTAATCCCCAAGAGCCACACAAGGTAGAGGCTTATTAAAAAAAAGTTTATCAGGATATGTAGGATAGACAACGAATAACCTTACAATAAAACAGGTTATGGTTGTAGTGATCTGGAAATCAACCTCTTGAGAGTCGGTTCTATGAAATAGCTTTTGTTAGGAAGATGCTGTTCGAGTGGAAGTTACTCCTCACTAATCGATTACGAAGGGGGTAAGGGTGGTTCTCCTCGCTGTACGCAGGCGTGGCGTGTTCTTTCTACGAGCGTTAAACTAAGGCTAAGGGATTTAGCTCGCTAGACCATTTCCCATGGAAATAGGAATTTATGTAGCAGGAGGCTTGTAACATTTCGTCTGTTGGAAAGCGGTTATAGCTTATCAAATAATTAATCAAGGAAAGAGACTCGAGTAGGCGGAAGGGTGCTAAGGATATCATGGAGCGAGCGTGTGAGCAACGATGAAGTTTTGGCGAGGATGCAAACAAGGTGGAAGCTTATGCTTAACATCAGGAAGAGGCACTTGAAATTTCTGGGACACGTAACGAGAAAGGAGGGCTTGGAGACTCTGATACTTACAGGTTGAATAGAGGGAAAGAGAGACAAGAGAAAGCAACGTATGATACATTTGACGGTCTTAAGTAAGTGGATGACTGAACGGGTCCTGGGGGGAAAAGCAAAGGGGTAAATTATTGAGAGCTACAAGGGGTAGGGAGAAGTAGAGAGCCATGGTCGCCCACGTCCTGAATGGACACGGCACATAAAAAGAAAAGAATCAGAGAAATAACCGCGTAGATGATATTGGGGGGGTGTATAAAGGCTGGAAAGTGAAGATTGGATAGCTCCAGCTCATGTTTTTAATGTTTTTTTTTGCATATGGCGTGAGAAATAGTCACCTATATATATATATATACAGATAGATAGATAGATACACCTAGTGAGCCAGACAAACCCACCTAGGTTTCACCTAAACGGATCGTAAGGGAAAGTAAGATTTTACTCGTATCGGGTTTTTTTCTTTGGGCTTCAGACCTGCATCTGTGCGATTTTTTGTCGACAGAAGTTCATGTTTGTAACTCTTTCTTTTTTTAAAACCTTTTTTTCCCTCGAGATTGATTTGATTATTAGCAAATAAAACATTCGAGGGTTTTTCGAAACAAATCCAGTTATCTATATATATATATATATATATATATATATATATACATTGCTATATGAATGGAACATGATAAAATATGATATATGGTTGTATCATGAGAACAATACGTTTTGGAGAACCAATTTGATTGAAAAATTTTTCAGGCAAATATTAATCATGGATGCCTGTTAAGAATATATTGGGATTATACTAATATTCATTAGGTTTTTCATGATAATGGCAGCGTACATAGGGGATTAAAAAGAAAAGGTTGTTCTACTGAATGGCAGTTCAAGGCCGCATACAGCAAGGATAACACGGGAAAAATAATTGGATGTCGACTTGTTTCTTCTACCCAAACCGCCATATTCATCTGACTTTGGACCAACCGATTATTACGTTTTTGATCGCCCCAAAACGCTTTGATGTGGAAATCATTCTCTGATTAAAAACAACAAAAAAAAAAAACATACAAGAGTTTGTCGAAAAACCTTTTCACATGAAAACTTGCTGAATCGTCCTCAAAAGTTAATCAGTGACTTTTCTAATATATGATAAATGTTAATGCAAATAATGGCGGTTATTTAATTGAATAACATATTACCTTATTTTATGTTTTGAAGAAGGAAATTTTTAAATAAACATCATTTTTATTTACTCCATAGAAGCATAATCATTTTCAATCTTTGCATTTATACCGTGAACATATATTATAAGTGTTTACAATATGAACTTCATGAAAATACAAAGCTAAAGACCGCAAGATTGACACAGGAAAAAAAAAACAACTTTGGAACTCGGTTGGTTTGTTTTATAGTGTCCGCCATATTCACTTGACATAGCATCTAAACGATTATTATCTTTTTCAATCTTTATATAAGTATTTATACTATGAACATATATTATAAGTGTTTACAATATGAACTTCATGAAAATACAAAGCTAAATATATCAAGTAGGACACAGGAAAAATAATTTGGGAATTTTCCGCTATATTTACCTGACATAGCACCAAACCGATTATTACCTTTTGCAATCTTTTCAAAAAGGTTTGAAAAATAAAGGTTTCGCTAATTAAAACCAAATTGAAGAATTAGTCTAAAATATTTTTCAATCAATGGAATTTTACTCAAAAATATTCAAAGAGCTGCCTGATGAATTGCAACAAGTCATTGCAAGTAATGTTGATTATACAGGTATCCCTCGATTAATGCACATTCGATTAATGCATTTTCGATTAGTGCGTTAAAAATTTTATATGCCAAAATTCTATTAGTGCATACGTAATACACGATTAGCGCGGTAAAACATTCTCCAATTTAACCATAGTAGCCATAGAAAATGAAAACAATTGCGGTTATTTAATTGAATAACATATTATTGTAATTTATGTTTTGAAGAAAGAAATTGTTAAACAAACGTCATTGTTATTTACTCCATAGAAGCATAATCGTTTTCAATGTTTGCATAAGTATTTATAAGATGAACTTATATTATAAGTGTTTATAAAATGAACTTACAAAAAATACAAGGATTAATACAACAAGTTTGACACTGTCCGCCATATTCGCTTGACATAGCACCAGACCGATTATTATCTTTTTCAATCTTTTCAAAAAGGTTTGAAAAATAAAGGTTTCTCTAATTAAAACCAAATTGAAGAATTAGTCTAAGATCTTTTTCAACCAATGGAATTTTACTAAAAATATTCAAAGAGCTGCCTGATGAGTTGCAAGAAACTATTGCAAATAATGGTGAATTTACAGGTATCCCTCGATTAATGCACTCTCGATTAGTGCGCTAAAATTTTTATATACCAAAATTCTATTAGTACATATATAATACTCGATTAGTGTCGTAATACATTCTTCAGTTTAACTATAGTAATTGAAAATTGATTTTTTGATACTTATTAATTAAAAATTTTCTAAAATCTAAAAATGGAAAATAGGAAATTTTTGTTTATGAAGCATTACGTTATCGAAGTAATTACAATGGATAGTTATAAATAGATACATTTTATAATATAAGTTGATAATAAAAATACATATTTGTATATTTGTCTCTATTCAAATTTTTGCATGATTGTTTTGAAGGTCCTAAAAGGAAATTTCTGATTTTTGTTAAAAAAAAAATGAACGATTAAATTAGATACAGAAATTGCATTTATAAAAGAAAATATATCAAAATATAAAAGATCAATGCATTTACTATAGAAACATTATAAATAAAACGACTATATATAGAAATTCGTTGATTAATGTGCACTCGATTAATACTTTTTCGATTAGTGTGATAAAATTTTTATATACCAAAATTCGATTAGGGAATACATAATACTCGATTAGTCAGGTATATCATTCATCAGTCTAATCAGAAGAATTGAAAACTGATTTTTTTTACTTACCGATTAATTAAAAAGTTTCTAAAATTTAAAAATGGAAAATGGGTAATTATTTCGTTTGCCAAGTATTACGTTACCTAAGTAATTACAGTAGGGTTTAAAAAAAAAGATAGATCAATTTTATAATATATAATATAGCTGATAATAAAAAATACATATTTGAATATTTGTCCCTATTAAAATTTTTTCAATATTTTGATGTTTATTTTGAATGTCCTAAAAGGAAATTTCTGATTTTTGTTAAAAAAAAACGAAATGGACGATTTAATTAGGTACAGAAATTACATTTATAAAAAAAGTAATAAAAAAATATAAAAGATGTATGCATTTACTATGGAAAGAATATAAAGAAAATTTTCAGGTTAACATACTACTGATTAGGATATGTTTGAAAAATTTGATGGTGCAATTCCTCAGTACAACTATTTATATGAAGAATAGGTGGATACCATGCAGTAATGTACTCTAAATAATTTTTTCATAAGAAAATCAGATTACATTATTTACATTATTCGGACTATTGTCCTCATCTTTGTCGCCATATTTATGACAACGTTTCGGCCGTTGTACGCTCCGGCTTTCTTCACGTGTTTGGAATGTAGAAATTAACCCTTTATTTCGCTCACTGAACTTTTCTAGTTCCACGTGACATGTTTAATGGATATCAGTTATTTCCTGTTAATTCGCCTCTCCAAGTTCTCTACTGCCTTAACCGGGTATTGAACTCACACTCTTAGGTCCTTTCACTAAATAACGCCTTTATCCACTGTGCCATCCTTAAGGACATCTGTGTATGAATTTCTGAGTATTATAAACCTAATGTCTTCAGTAATCATTTTTACCAGTGCTCATGTTGCAATTTGTTTGTTTTTATCATTACATGTTTTTACGAGAGCTTATATTGCAACTTTTGTTGTTATTATCGTTTTTCTCTGGTACTCCTTATTACTGGTTCCCATATTGTATTCATTTCTATCCTTGGTCGGCTCAGGAGATTTTTGTGGCCTAGTATATGTGCGGATTCCTTAGGTCTACGAATTTTCCAATGGTGTTCCTTGTCTATAATCTCATCCTGATCCCACAGAGGGCGGTGATCTCCCTTCTCTCTTCATATGTGGTCAGATTAATAAATATTAATTCATAGCATTTTTATCGCATCTTCTTATATGCATATATATATATATATTTGAATTAAAAAGTACGCAAATTAGAAATTAAATGTGAATGAGATTAAAAAATTAAGATAACATTACATCATTTCCTATTAGTTATTATATTCAATTAATGCGTTTTCGATTAGAGCATATCTTTTAATGAACACATTAGCCGCGATAATCGAGGGAATACTGTACTCGTTAGCCACACTAATCGAGGGATAGCTGTATACTTGGATCAAATATCATGGTATTGCATGTCTTGAAGAACAGAGTTGCCAAAGAAAAGCGAAAACGAAAAGAACAAAAAAATATTGATGATTCAAGCTGATCTTACCATCTGTTTTTTTTCTTCAGAGAAAAAAATAATGACAAAGTAAAAAAACACTTTGTGTGACGTGCTTTATAAGTTAAGACTTTATCAAATTAAAATAATGCTTTTGATGATGGAACTATATATGGGCAGGAGACGAGAAACCTAATCGAGAGTACAATCAGTTTAAAATAAGAGGGTCGTCTATTTCAACAAGGATATCCACTAAAAAATGTTTGAAGTAATATATATATATATATATATATATATATATATGTGTGTGTGTGTGTGTGTGTGTGTGTGTGCGCGCGTGCGCAAAATCCGTGGGTAAGTAATTCAAGTGAATCGTATTAATATAAAATCTTAAAACTGACCCACAAAAGAGAGCTTAGTATATTTATTATAGAGCATAGAAATGAATTACATAAAAAATGAAACACAACCGTACCCCATTTTATGATCATTTCGATCCACGGGTTAAATTCCTTGGAGCTTGTCAATACTAAAACGTTTGATAAAAAAAATGAATCGTAACGTTTTATTTAAAACAAAATTAAATTTAAAAAAAGGATAGAAAAAAGAAGATAAATGAGAGAGGAAAAAGAGGAACAAACAACAAATTAGGGAAAAGGCATTTAGAAGGATATATATATATATATATATATATATATATATATATATATATATATATATATATATGTGTGTGTGTGTGTGTGTGTGTGTGTGTGTGTGTGTGTGTGTGTGTGTGTGTGTATTTAGGCAGAAAATTTTTAGGCATGTCTGGTTAAATAAATTACAAACATTATTTCTGCTTTTTATTAGCATAATCCGATCATATTAATGGATATTTTTCCGTGTATTACAACCAAATGATGCAAGAAATGCACTGTAACAGTGAAAGTCACTTTTATTTTCCAAGTAATTTTAATTCTGACAGTGCATTTCTTGCATCATTTGATTGCAATAAACGGAAAATATGAATAGATTATGCTAAAATTAAGCAAGCATATTTGTAATTTATTTAATCAGACATTATATATATATATATATATATATATATATATATATATATATATATATATATATATATATATATATATATATATATAAATATATATATATCGACATACTGTGACTATATGCATTCATGTAAATATGATTTTACACATTGTTCCAACACAGGCAACGCAGATCTAACCAACACATGGCCCAGTGGACAAACATGTTTGTTAGATCCAGTAACTAGGCCCAAAGCGTTGTGAGTTCAATACCAGACCATAGCAATGATGAACCAAAAACTTGGAGATTTGACTTAAAGAGAAAATAACTAAGACATCCGGAAGAGGCATGACACGTGGAACTAGAACAATACACCTCGGTGGGCCAAATAAAGGGTTCCGTTCGAAACTCGAATCACCTGGAAAGGGCCGGAGCGTACAATGGCCGAAACTTTGTGAATATGGCGTTGAAGATGAGGATAACAGTCCGAATAATGTAAATAATAAAGGTATATATAAAGGTTCTATATTCTCCTTTCTTATTGATGGCCGATGTTATTAAGTAAGAAGGGGCATTTTGAGAATTATATAGCTGTTGTGTAAATTAAATGTTTCTTTATTCAGTATTAAGCTAGTAAAATTAGATTAAGATACCGAGATTTGTCCCGCAGAAAACCTTGAGATACTTGCTGCGCCGGAAATCTTTCTGTGATCTCCATAAATGCGCTAATGTTTGATTTTCAACTTTAATCAAAATACAACAATTTTAAAATATAAATTTCGAAACAAAACACCAAACCTATGAAATAGTCGCCCAAATATTTAGGATTAATTCTTTGTAAAATCCTGAAAAAATCATCTGGTGCGAAAATTCGTTTTGCCGTTTACGTGATTGTACAATATCGTTTATTTTACCCGACCTTTTTACAAGCTTGGCCAATAATTACCTTCTTCCGGTTTTACTTAACCTTGAGCTGTCCTAAATCAAATTGCAATATCTACGCGAGTCTGTTCATATGTTTTGTTAGTAAGCGTAAACATAATTTCTCAGCGGTCCACACTGACCATACAAACCTCAAGAAGACATTAGCCGCCATTTTGTCGATTTGTCTTCATTGTCTAATGCGGGGACAAAGAAAAAGAGAAATTGGGAATGATTTTATAACAAATCAATCCATCTGTTGTGACAAATCGGAACATCAGTCACAATACAAACTTGCACATTCACATTCTGTCTTTCTTGCAAGGTAACAAGACTTTTTATTTTCTCATGCGCCATCTTTCTTTTTTTTCATTTAATTATACCATTTATCATTCGTTCATTGAATCTTCTCTTTTATTCTTTCGTTCGTCCTGACCATGCTTCAATGATTTTGCTTCCCGCCTATCAATGCATAAATTTCACTCATTCTTCTTTCTTTCTTTCTTGCTTTCTTTCGCGTTGCTTTATGCTTACAGATGGAAAAAAGACTCGGAGAAACAGAAACGAGGTTCTACAGAGAGATACTGAGAATAATATGGACCAATTATGTGAGCATCGACGAAGAGGTAGATGGAATTGAAACAAAAAAAGTAACTATACTTCTTATTTTTTTAATCTAAATCAACCCAAGCATGAGAGTAAAGCCACTAAGACACAAGAGGTACTTGGGTGAAGTAATTACAAAGCAGAAGCAAGTTGAGTAGCGATATATATATATATATATATATATATATATATATATACTGTCGCCTCTAAGTGTTGACGTCAATGTTAACTTTTATACATATATATATATATATATATATATATATATATATATATATATATATATATATATATGTGTGTGTGTGTGTGTGTGTGTGTGTGTGTGTGTGTGTGTGTGTGTGTGTGTGTGTTTTAATTACTGTTGTTCCCAGGTCCGACCCCACCCCGGGTGGTAGCACATGTTAGGGTCCCAGTTATCGACAAATAGTGCCTAACAGGGCTGACCAAGTTCTTTAGTGTTATAGAATACGACTGGTCTAGGAGATGGAAAACTCTTACACGAAAAGCCTGAGGTCAGTTGTCGGCTTCATCTGTGGCATTTATTTGCACCGTCTGAGTGTATCAATAGTTCCGGAAAGTGTGGATGGTTCTATACAAGCCCAAACCACATCACTTTCGCGGTTTACCCTGATTCATTCATTCTCATCCACACAGTTCACTTGCAAGTTCCGCTGGCGAGGGAGTGAAGGCGAAGGGGTCAGGTAAAGGATATTGCTGGAAGGCTGAAGCTGGAGCTCTACACTGGCAAAATAAATAAATCGCATTCGTTTTGTGCGGCCTCGTTCCCAGTAGGCGTTGCTCATGACGTCACGTTAGGCCATTTCAAGCGTCCAGCTTCCCAATGAATACCAGTATGTAGACAAATGAATTCCATCTACCATACAGACAACAACACCAGTTCTAGCTAATGACTGCTATAGTCGAAATTACTGGAACAGAAATAGCAGTATATGAACTTCGGACAGCTTATCCACAAATGTTCACAATAATTATCACATCTGATATTTGGGAAAATATAATAAAATAATTCAACGGACACACACGCACACATGCCCACACACATACAGGGTGTTTCACAATTGTTGAAACAAAACAGCAGCCTCTCAGATGGGAAGAGCTCATAGAGCGTGAGGACCTTGATGAGGGGGAATAGTGGTTCCAGAAGAATTTTGCTCCTCTTCATACTGTAAATGTTACCATGGCATGGCTCTGTGAAAAATGTGGGGAACGTCTGATCAGCTGCTTCCTGAGAATGACGATAAACTACATCCGCGTCCTGGATAAGACGATGAATTACATCCGACAACAATGCCTCTGATCAGGTTTTACGGAGCGTGTAACCACCTCTTAATTGCTGGTGTTCCTAGGTCCACCCTGACCTGGGGTTGTTAGGGTCCCAGCTATGGGCAAATAGTCGAGCCCCAAACTTAGGTTAAATCACTATGAAAATGTAAAAATAGGTTTCAATACCAGAAATACTTTGCAAGAAATTATTACCAGTAATACATAATTACAAGCAATACATTTTTGAAAACAAAAGATATTACCAGCTCTATATTTTAAAAATAAAAATAACTGCTATATATTTTTGAAAGAAATATTTGCAGCTATACATTTAAAAAAAAATATTACCAGCAATAGATTCTTGAAAGAAAAAAATATGACCAGAAATACATTATTAAACAAAATTTCACCAGCAATACATTTTTTAAAAAAAAAAATATTACCAACAATATACTGTTAAAAAAATATATTACCAGCAATAAAAATTTTGTGGGTATTAAATAATCCATTGAGTTGTATATGCTGTAAAACAAACTAAACCAAACCTATTTGAGAAAATTAATATATAAAAAACCTGATATCATACGGGCATTAGATTCTGAGAAATGGATAAAAATATTGAAAACTGATGGGTGTACAAATAATTTCGTCGTTGACTATGTCATTCACATATATCGTGATTGTCATAAAATCAACAATTATGTAACTGACTAGCAGAATAGAAAATAAATTCAGTGTAACTCGGTTCACCCTGTAAAAGAACCAAATTAAAGTAGTTAACGGTGTTTTTATGGATATGGGAGGAAAAATTGTCGAGACGCCACTCATACTTACGCAAACAAACATACAAGCCCGTACATTCATTGACGTACGCACGCACACACACACACACACACACACGTTCACTCAGCGGAGCTCACACAAACATAAACATATGTGACCAATGTGGTACTGGGCATATATGCATATATGTGTTGTTGCACACATATCAATCCAACTAAATATGTTAGCTCTAGCACTGATATAGAGCGCTTTCCAATAAGTACCGCGCATATATAACATATAAATAATATATATAAAAAATTGCACACACACACACTTATATATATATATATATATATATATATATATATATATATGATCAATAAATAAAAATTACACAGAACTTACCTATGAGAGATTAAATGTTTCGCAGTGTTATTAGTCTTCTGGATATTTGACACAAGAATATTGAAATATTGACTTAACACACACACACACATACATACATACATACAGATAGATAGATAGATAGATAGATAGATAGATAGATAGATAGATAGATAGATAATATTAGTGGTAAATATACACATACATATGCAATCATATATCTAAAATATATAAATATATATACATACATATATACACATACATATATTTGTATAAGAAATAATTCCAAGAGGATAGAATCCAGGTAGAACTCAATGTTCAGGACAGAGCCAGGATGTAATAAAAAAAAGGCTTAAACACTAATATTCCATGGTCATAATTTATTCCATTGGAATCGTAAAAAATGATCCAATTCATCAGACCGACAAATTCAAAAAGAAAACAGAAAAAAACAACCCCGGGAATAAAAAATAAAATTTAGTGTGAGTGAATGTATAAGAGGGTAGGACGAATGTTAGAGTAAATGAAAGCTATAGGGAGGGGTAACAGACGAGAGAGGAACAGGAAGGTCTAAAAGATGAAATGGGGATTAAAATTTAACAGAGAGAAGTTTTAAAGACGGTTTAAATGAGATAAATATGAATATTCTCGGATGTCTAATACATTATATATATATATATATATATATATATATATATATATATATATATATATATATATATATATATATATATATATATATATATATATATATATATATATAAGCAAATATATGGATATAGATCCGACAGTATGAAGAAAATATACGGAAAAACAAACAAAAATCCTAATATGCAATTATGCTGTTTTAATGTTAATATAATGTCAACGTCGGACGTTTCAGTCTAGTAGACCATCTTCAGGACATATGTATAAAACATAACTAACATTAGACTATATTCAATTCAACATGTTGACTATATAACATTCGACTATATTCAATTCAACATATATATATATATATATATATATATATATATATATATATATATATATATATATATATATATTGTATTGTATAAAAGCGACCTTTAAATCTTAAGAAATGCCCCCCATGATGCGCCAGAGATCGATTTAAGCAAACAGCTGCCTCACTATGGTAAAAACTGATGTAAACGTTTCTTGTTGGAAAAATTAACATTATGATGCAGTACTACAGTTGTAAATGTAATAAAACTACTTTTACTTGTTGATTTCACATTCAAATGCAATATACAAAAGAAGATTACACAACATTTGGCAAATTTCCGCTGAGCAAAACTCACAAGTAATAAATAACGTAGAAAAGGCGATCTTTCTTGATTTGTCGAGATTTGGGTCCGTTCAAGTCAATCAATATTTCTAATAGTAGTATTAAATAACACCATATAAGATAACATACATTCTATCTTATTAAATTTCATTATCGTTGCAAACTTTACTGTTCATTAATATACATAAGTAACAAATCATTCTTTTTTTACAAGTGTTTTTCAGTTAACATGACATGAAATAAGTATATAGTTCAATTAATATAGTGATATGTCTTAGCAGTTTTTTTCTCGGGAATTTCATACTGCGGGATCAATTGTTTTTTTTATAAACATATAATATTAGGCAGCATATATTTTATATATAAAGAAATAATCATACATAGAATCAATCAGCAATATTGATGCGATTAATGGCGAAATCACTTCGCTAGTAGAATATAATGTATGCATTAAAATACTGTTAATCCATTGAATACCCACACACTGTCCTCCTGTGTTGCGTAGGGTTCACGTAAGCGCCCATGTGTTTTTGCCAGTGTATGTATATATATATTTTTGTTCTCCATGCATACCTGTTTGCATGTGTGTACGTGTATGCATGTATGCGGTCCGACTAGTGTATCAGGCTATCATGTGTGCATGACATGTGTCCATGTGTGTGAAGTTATGATCTGTTCAGTGCTTGTTTACATTTCTCTTCAATTTGTAAGAAAGTGTACTTGTCTATTTAGTATATTGGCATAATTTTAAATTCGCCTTGATTGCTTTTGTAGATATGTTGTGATACAAAGTGATTTCTTTTGCTGGGTAATTTGATGTTGCTTTTGTGAAGGGCAACTCTGTTGTTAAATATTTGGCTGATGCCTATATCTGACAGATTACATATTTGGAGTTGCAATTTGAATTTTTATTTATTGTGAATGTAGTTATGGGGTTTGTCAAAAGAGTAGGAGTTCTCTTCTATAGGGACATCACAAACTCCACATATTTTTTGCTGCATTATGAGACCATTTGTATATTGTTTTGGTTAAATTTGGATAAGGTTAATATATGTTTCAGGTTTTTAGATTGGCGTTTTGCTTTTAAATATTTAGATTGCTTTTAGTATGTTTTTCATTATGTACTTCTTGTTAAGTAGGTCTAGATTTCTTGTAATTTCCGTAAATAGTTCAGAATTTTTCTTATTGTATTAGGAGACATAAGCTATGGTTTGATCGACGTTACGTTTTGTTTTGTTTTTTTGTTTTTAGTTGGACCAGAGGTGTTATTTCTGCTAGATCAAAACCTTTGTTTATTACTGTTATGGGGTAGCGTCGTTTTTTTAAAGATCTATATACTTCTAAGCGGGATTTTTCTGAGCCCTACACAACTCAGGAAGTATGTGTAGGTGTGTGCATGTGTGTCAGTTTATATTTATGGGTATGAATATATATATATGCATGTATATATATATATATATATATATATATATATATATATATATATATATATATATATATATATATATATATATATATATATATATATATATATATATATATATATATATATATATATATATATATATATATATATATATATATATATATATATGCATATAATCATATGGGTAATAAGCTAATTTCAACCGATAAAAGTCGTCAGTCTTATTCAACCCCAGTATAGCATACATTTGAGCTATACAGGGATGGAATGAGACTGACGAATTCTCGTTGGCTGAAATACGCTTATTCATCATATGAGGTGATTTAATTTATTGTCTATTAATGATATATATATATATATATATATATATATATATATATATATATATATATATATATTTTTTTTTTTATGATTATACGTTCTTTTTATAATTACAAATATTTAAATATATGCTCTGTTTATAATAAACGGTATTAACGACATTTACCGGCCTGAATATCCGAGAAATTTTCATAGAATATATATATATATATATATATATATATATATATATATATATATATATATATATATATATATATATATATATATATATATATATATATATATATATATATATATTTATATATATATATATATATATATATATACATATATATTTATATATATATATATATATATTATATACATATATATTTATATATATATATATATATATATATATATATATATACATATATATATATATATATAAATATATATTATATATATTTTATATATATATATATATATATATATATATATATATATATATATATTTTTGTGTGTGTATGTGCGTGTGTGTAAAAATGAAGAGAGAGTGAGACCCCAGCAAATTTTTACCTAAGTACAGAAGAGAAAATGTGCTGCAATGAAATCCTTGCAAAACTGGAATTAAACAAACAATCTAAAGAAAGAGTCAAATATATCGCCTGATAAAATAAATCATGCTAAAATATGATCTTGATCGCCCAAATAACCAACGACAGCGAAGGTCGCCGATGAAGGAGCCGCTTGCGCTGATATCACGTGAGAATCTCTGCCAGTAAGAAAGACAGAAGAAACACAAAAAGAAAGATATCCCAACAAAGCATAATTGATTGAAGGAATTTCCTCTCCTTCGTTCCGTCTGGAGACAAGGATTGAAAAATGAAACATGACTGAGAATTCGACTTGGCCCTTCGACAGAAACCATTGATATCAAGCCGTTTTTTTTCTTCTTTTTTTTCTCTGTTTTCTTCTTTTTTTCTGTTTTTATTTATATTTTATCTCTGTCTTTTTCATACTATGATGCCAGGTTGCATTTTCCTTTTTTGTTTTTTTTTTCCTTTTTCGCTATTTCTTTGTTTAACTGTTTACACTGTAAGTGACACTGCTATGTTTTAATTCCTCTTTTTTAATATCTCCCCTTTCTATTCCAGACATCTAATTCTTTTTTTCTTTCTTTCTTTTTTATTTCATTCATTTATTCATTCATTCATTCTTCTTTCTTTCTTTCTGTTCTCCCCGTTTCTATTCTTCGCGCTTCATTCTTTGTTTTTCTCTCTTTTTAATTCATCTCAATAATATAGCAGACATTTCTTTCTTTCTTTCTTTCTTTCTTTCTTTCTTTCTTTCTATACCTGAATTTTTGTCTCTCTTTATAAGGGCGTCTCCATATCCTTGCGGCTAAATTCATGGTGCTCGATGCTGTTTTCTTTCTTTCTTTCATTCTCTCTTTCTTTCAGTCATTCATTTTTCATACATTCATTCATTCATTCTTTCTTTTCTTTCTTTTTTTCTTTCTTTCTATTCGTCCCCTTTTCTATTCGTTACGTTTCTTTCTTTCTCTTCTTCCCTCTTTAATTCATCTCGTTTCTATTGGAGACATTTCTTTCTTTCTTTGTTTCTTTGTTTCTTTGTTTCTTTCTTTCTATTCGCACCGTTTTAATTCTTGACATTTCTTTCTTTCTATCCTTCTTTTTCAGTTCCTCTCCTTTGAATACCGTATATATATATATATATATATATATATATATATATATATATATATATATATTACTAAATATGACAATAACTTTGATGTGATATTTTTTTTTTAATTAATGCGTGATTTCTTCTTTTTTTTTTTTTTTTTTTTCAAAATGCCTACTTTAATTAAAATAGATAGGGAAAATGTAGTGAAAATGCACTGATTTCTGAAACCAATACAGTAAATTTTCATACAGTTCCTTAGAAGATACCACTTTTCTTAAGAGATGTTATGATCCCCCCAATGTGGGATAGTTAATATCGACAGCGAAGAACACATAGAGAAAAGACTTTGGGAAGCCGAAACAGATAGGACGCTAGAAATTTTTAAATTTAAAATTAAGAGTTCTTATAACTACAGCGATTCTCTTCTCTGGATAATTATGACAGACTTTACGCCTATATTCACCCACTCTCTCCTCTCTCTCTCTCTCTCTCTCTCTCTCTCTATATATATATATATATATATATATATATATATATATATGTGTGTGTGTGGGTATGTATGAATATATATACATAAAAATGCCTTAACATAATAGTCGGACTTGGTCCATTTCATAATGTGTGAAGGCATTTCTTTACATTTAGATACGCATCGAGTAAATATGAATGTATGAGAGAAAATCATGTAGAATTGTGGTTTAAAAACAGTAAAATCGACCTTACTAAAGGAAACGCACCTCTCTATAGGATACATGTTCGATTCCTATCGAAGGACGCATATTTTCTATGAAAATTTCTCAGACATTCAGGCCGGTAAATGTTGTTAATACTATTTATTATAAACAGAGTATGTGTATCGATAAAAGAACTTATAAACCTTAAAAAATGTCCTAAAATAATTGTCGGACTTTGTCCATTATATATATATATATATATATATATATATATATATATATATATATATATATATATATATATATGTTGCTGAGATAATAATTAGTAAGACTGAAACTAAAATACCGCACCAACAGATGCACCCAATTCATTAATCCATACTGCCTGGGTACCGTGATAAATGACGTCACAGATAATAGATGCCAAGGAGTGCCATAATTGCTGCATAGTGCAGAGATCGAGCGAAAACATATTCCAAAGGTACCTAGTGTATCATTTCGCAATATTTGCTATGTCAACAAGCTGTTAGACACGGGTTGTGGCATTCAAACGAAGGCAGGAAGCGGCTGGCTAGACGAGAAATAAAATCAGGACTTCATTAACAGTCCTAAGACCAACAGTGCAGACGACTAAACGACAATTATATATAAGATGTCAGCTGAAGAAAAATAATCATCAAGCTCGCTAGAAAAGTCAACAATGACACCAGGAGTCCAAAGCAAATCCTCCTGTGAACCGCGAATGCCAGGAGGACTAAAATGTGCAAGCAAATGTTAGAACATTACAGCCCCACTATTAAAATATACCCTCACAAGAAAATATGCAGCGTGAATGCTGTTTTGACCCAGCGAATCAAACGCTACTTAGTAATGCCAGCAGTTTATTCCATGCAAACATTGAGGAACAGACAGCAGGCCCCTTTTATGGTGTTAGGAAGTGTTATTTCCAGCGGCAAAACAAAGTCTTTGACAAATTTCTATAAAAATTATGTGTTGCTGCATACTACAGTATCATGTGGTACAATACTTTGCAGTGGCTTAGAGCCAATTTATAGAATAAAACACTCAATATCGAACCAGTAACTCTCCCATCTATAAAATAAAGATGAATTCCTACAAAGCGATTGATTGCAGAATCCTGGCCATACTCCAGCTCATAGCTGAACTCAGAAAGACAGGCTTCTCACAAATATTCACCTCAGCATCAATATATATATATATATATATATATATATATATATATATATATCTTCAGGTCGCTATAAAAGAGGAAGGTAAAAAGATTAGCAAGGACTATGTGGTTAAGTGTTACTTTTCTTCAGGTACTTTGAGAATTGCAAAACAAGGGAATTACATTGACGAAATTATTTAATTTCATTTTAATAAATTTTTATAATAATCCGTTTGCATAGGATGTGCAGGTGGTTTGTTTTAGGTTTGGTTTCGTTTGTTTTACGGCATATCTACCTCAATGGGTTTTTTAATGCCAACAAAATTGTTAGGATAGATTTGTATGAATAGAATATGTATTCTTTGCTTTAGATTGGTTTGGTTTATTTTATTTTACGGAATATCAACCGCAATGAGTTATTTAATGGCGACGAATTTTTTTTATTACTGGTAATATTTTATTTTGTCAAAAATCTGTTTCTCGTAATATATTTCCTCCAAAATTGTATTGCTGGTAACAATTTTTTCGAAAAAGTATTGCTGGTAATAGTTAGCCATTTGCCCATAGCTGGGACCCTAACAGGTGCTACCACCCCGGGTCAGGGCCGACCTGGGAACACCAGTAATTATGAGGTGGCCCCACGCTCCTCAAAACCTCCTGATCAGAGGTCTTGCTGCTGGACGTATTTTAACGTCTTACGCAGGACGCGGATCTAGTTTAACGTCTTCCCCAGGATGAGATGTGTAGGTGGTGTTATGGTTAACAACTCAAAACGAGATATCGACGAACCCTGTTCGAAATCCAGTAAAGTTTGTTCCGTTGATAGTATTGATATTGTATGAATCTATTCTTTCTCTACATGCTATGATTTAAATAATAGAGCAATCTGTGAACTTCAGCCTTGAGTATCAACTCGTCTAAGAGAAGGACGAATATATATATATATATATATATATATATATATAAATGCAATTTATTGAAATAAAATGCATTTTTTGAACCCAATTCATTAATCCTAAATATTGAATAAAGACCATACTGCTTGGGTACCGTGATAAATGACGTCACAGAAGACAAATGCCTAGGAATGCTATAATTGTTGCATGGTGAAAAGTTCGACCGAAAAAATTCCAAAGATACCTAGTGTATCAATTCGTGTTATTTGTTATATCAACAAGCTGTTAAACACAGGTTTTGGCATTCAAACGAAGGATTAAAAAAAACGTATGGACATAGTACAATTCCCTAAAATATACATACTGGTGTAAACCACACCGGAAATAACTATGGTGTTGAAACCTCTGACCACATATTCCTTGTTGGTATATAAGAGACTTAAGTATTGATATAATGGAATTTGCGTACACCTGTGTTCCCCCTCACTGGAATATGATTGGCTGGTGTTCGTCATAAATACCGATGGACATGTAGGTACGAGAGAATCAAAGAGCCTTATTCTGAGAGCTAAGTCTATAACGACGCCCATTGGACTACGCCATTGATCTACACTTCTTACCTGCGACTACGACGCGTACCAGTCGATTACTGCTACCGTATTCTACTTGGTTATAGTAGCCAAAACCACTTAGCTACTTCGTTCAAATATATCCCTTCCCCGGACATATCAAGTATGTGTATGAGTTTTACATTAAATTAACAAATTTAAAATGTCGCATATATTTTCAAATGTTTTCTTCCACGCCGTGTATATATAGTTACCATGACCACATTTGCGATACAAATGAGTCTAACGTTCCGATTTCAGGTTGAAATATATACACTAGTTGAGGTACCCAGTGTTGGTTGAGTGTACATGGCTGTAATTGTATAACCGAACCCCACTGTATACCCGCTGTATACCATCACCTCCTGTATAACCGCACATCCTGTCTAGAAATGTCTGCCTGCGTCCCTGCTTGCATGCATCATCCGTTGGTATACTAAGGTACTTCCTCATTTTTTACGGCATGTCCTTCAAAACTGTTTGGTTGTTCTTAATAAGGGAATTTCATCGATAAAACCTGGTGTCGTCGTTGTTCGGGGTTACCTTGTTTCAATGTTTTAGATATTCAGTAAATTTCCTATGACCGTAATAACTTTCAAATAGTATGGCACTGTTCACAAATCTAATAATCAAACAAAAACAGGGATGAAACGTCAGAGCTTTATTCAACTGCAAGTGCATATGCATGAACTCCCCCCCACATTGCTTCTTCGTATTTTTAATGCAAATCTCGGGTTAATACAAGGTTCTTTGGGATTTATCCCTTTTAACGCTTCAATAGTGCTTCTCACACAATCTTTACAACAACGGTTGTTAGAATGCTAATTTAGGATGGAATCATTTGAAGAATTTATTGGCTAAATAGCAAAAGCTGATTTAGTACCTAGCTGGTCGCAGATTTCGTCCACTCAACTGAAATAATGTAAACCAAATATTCATGGAAGGCAACTTATGTGTCCTATGTAATTTACATGGCAAATTTGGAAAGCATCGAATGAAAAACCAGGGAGCTAAAGCCGAAAAACTTGCTATTTGAACAGTTTTTCATGGTTTTTCGTTATACGCGGTAAAGCGAGCAGGAGTAAAACCACAGTATCTTATTTCTTACATGATAGCAAATATATTTAAAGGAAATCGGATGAAAAATGAAGAAGTTACTCAAGTTTTTAAATATTACGAAAAAAACTAAATTTTTTTCACATGTTTTTTGTAATTTTTTGTATGAAGCGAATGTCACAGGAAAACTATCACGCACTCTACATAAACCTTGTAACATGAGATATGATTTGCATTAAAAGCAAAGAACATCAACTCATCCAGTAACAATTGTGTTCGTGTGTAACTTTGCCTGGGTTTTTGCAAAAAGGCGTAACCACATTCCGTTTTATCGATTTTTCTGTCAAAACCGGGTTGGGGGTGCCTGGAGATTGAAAACTTGGTCTTGACAAACTTGCAACATGTGTGAAAATAAAATTTAATCGAAATCGGTAGAGAAATATGGGCATGCATAAATTGAATATGCACACAGACACACAGACATCTGTTATATATATATATATATATATATATATATATATATATATATATATATATATATATATATATATTTAAAAAAAGGCGCTAGAATAATTTTAATGTATGTCTGAATATGGTCATTTCTGTCTCTGCCCGTTATTTCATTCTTTCTATGCAACTGTTGTCTATCCACACTGCCTGTTAGTCTATCTCAATCAATTCTACATCAATCTGATCATATTTATCTCAATATCCTCATTTCTCAATATTTTTATATCGATCTATCACAATCCTTGCATATCTAAAACATCTTTTTATATCTATCTAATTTCGTACCTACATTACATAACTTTCACAATCTTTGCATATTTTTATATCTATCTACTTTCATATCTATCTATCGATCTACATTTCATACCTATCTATCACAATGTTTGCACATCTGAAACAATTTTGTATCTATCTATCTATCTATCTATCTATCTATCTATCTATCTATCTATCTATCTATCTCTCTATATATATATATATATTGTATCTATCACAATCTTTGCATATCTCAAACATTTTATATCCATCTATCTATCTATCTACTTTCATGTCTATCTACATTTGATATCTATCACAATGTTTGCACACCTCAAACAATTTTTCTATCTATCTATCTACATTTCGTATCTATCACAATCTCTGCATATCTGAAACATTTTGTATCTATCTATCTATCTATCTATCTATCTATCTACATTTCCTATCTATCTATCTATCTATCTGCATTTCGTATCTATCTATCTATCATAATCTCTGCATATCTCAAACATTTTATATCTATCTATCTATCATAATCTCTGCATATCTCAAACATTTTATATCTATCTATCTATCTATCTATCTATCTATCTATCTATCTATCTATCTATCTACTTTTCCATATCTGCGCATAATCGCCATGTCTAATTACCCACATATATGCGGCAACCAATTTTATTTATATCTCTGCCTTTCGTAATTTATTCTGTCTCTCACTTTTCACTTCCCCTTTCGCACACATTTTCCCCTTTTTCCTTGTCCAATCGCCTCACCCGGCTGGTCTTCTTTCCGTAACTCAATTCAAGGAAGACAACGCCTGACAGTGAAGTATGATTCATGACATCATCGCCCTGACCAAGCTTGCGTGTCGCATTTTAATTGGCTGTAAACAGGCAGGGTCTCAGTTCTAATATCCAATGCATGTACCACTCAAGAACGATTAATCCAATTTTCTTCGAGATCTTGTATCGTTCTTGAGAAGCCTTAGAAGAATAGAAGAATCTGGAATGAGAATGTTCGAAGTGGGCAGGGAATCTTCGTGACAGTAGGCCCAAAGATCAGGAAGAAAGAATACACAAATATTCAAAGATTTTAGATCGAATATGCTAGAAAGGAATAAAAGTGTTTTTCAGTATATACAATCACAATATAAAATACAAAACTTATTCGTTACTATTCTCAGTAAATTTAGTGACATTCAGAAAGCTGTGATCAGTGTGTATTCATTGACCATATATACTGACCAACATATAACAGCAAATTAAAGAGAAAAGACCGGAAAATACTCTGTACTGATTGGCCGTTTGTGGAAAATTCTGGGGAAAGATGTTAAAGTTATGCCTGTAGTGGTTGAAGCACATGGCGCCTTCATATTGAAGTTTAAATAATATGTCTATAAAAAAATGGTGTAAAATTCACTTTGCAAATGTAAGCCACTCTTTGTTCTATCGTTATTTCCATGGAATGTGCTATGACGAATTTCAAACCTTAGTTCCACAAGTTCTACCATGCACGACTAAGACTAGTTATACTGTGCAAATTGTAGCGAAGCACATTCTTCCCTTCGTATACCATTGCAGAGATGTGAGTTCCACCCGAGCAGATTCTTGCCATAAATCCACTGCTTTGTGTAATCGACTCCCAAGTAGATGCTTCCGCGATCACTACCATCTTGACCTGTTCAAGTGTAGATTTGACGATTTTCTTCCTCACATATTGTTAAACATTGATAATCGCAGTGTCTTTTTTTTTTTCTTAAATC
This sequence comes from Acanthosepion pharaonis, assembly GCA_903632075.3. NCBI lineage: Eukaryota > Metazoa > Mollusca > Cephalopoda > Sepiida > Sepiidae > Acanthosepion > Acanthosepion pharaonis. The sequence continues at coordinate 637,848 of CAHIKZ030001902.1, read as the reverse complement.
GCGCTCTTCTCTAAGGGCTGCAGAATATTCGAATAGTTACGTCAATCATTTTGCTTAAAGACCATAAACAAAAAAGTGCCTCCTTATTGATATAGCCATCCCTGCAGACTGCAATGTATCTTTGAAGATATTCAAAAAGCTGTCAAAATACAAGGACCTTAAACTAGAAATCTCGAAAATGTGGCATATGGGAACATCAATAACCCCTGCTGTAGTTGGAGCCCTAGTATTGGTTGGAAAAGATTCCATTAGACTAATTGAAGGAATTCCTGGAAGCCCATGCCTTAAAGGGATACAAAAAATTGTTCTGACAAGTACAGCCCAAACTTTACGAAGGGCTTTATCTATGTAATTTTTTTTTTTTTTTTTTTGTCAGTGGAAAGTGTCATGATGCCATTTCTAACCTTACGTCCTTATGCGGGACCCGGAAAGAAATGTGTAAACGCCAGAAATCAAAGGAAATAAAAATAATAATAATAATAATCTGAAACTGAAGATGTATTCTTCCTGCACAGAATCAATGCTTGCTAACTAGAAATTATCAAGCAGACATACTGAAAAAAAATTGTTAGACCAAAATGCAGATTCTGTGATAAATACCCACAAACAATTGACCATCTTGAATCAGGTTGCACGATATTGGCACCCACTCAATACAAAATTCGGTATGACAGTGAGGATGGATTGGAAAATCTGCAACTTTTACGGAAAGGAAACTGCAAGAAATTGGTATGAACACCACCCAGACCTGGTTAAGGAGATAGGTCCTGCAACGATTTTATGGGACTTCGCAATACGAACAGACAGATAATGAAAGCTAACTACTAAGACATCGGGATTAGAAGCCACAAAGACAAAATGTCTCTCCTTATTGACATCGCAGTCCCAACAGACTGTAATGTAACTTTGAAAATCTTCAAAAAACTATCAAAATACCTTGAAATCAAAGTCACAAAAATTTGGCGCATGTGAACATTAACAATTCCAGTAGTATTTGGAGCCCTCGGATTGATTGGAAAAGATTCAAATAGACTGATAGAAGAGATTCCTAGAAGTCCATTCCTTAAACAAATACAAAAATTGTTCTTACGAGTACAGCCCACAGCTTATGAAGGGTAAAATATGTTTGAATTTTTTCAAAAAGTGGAAAATGTCATGATGTCATTTCTGACCTTAGGCCTCTGGGCGGGACCCGAAAAGAAATGAATATACACCAAAAATCAAAGGAAATAATAATAACAATAATAATAATAATAATAATAATAATAATAATAATAATAATAATAATAATAGATAAATTTTAGCTTTATTATTCACCGATATGCCAGTCGACAAGAGAAAACAACGCGTGACATACCTGGCGGACATAAGCAAGTATATGGCAGAACGTGGTCTGGGGGAGGAAGCAGCGGGAAGGAACTTATTGAGAGCTGCAAGGGGGGGGAGCCATGATCGCCTACGCCCTGAAATGACATGGCACATAAAAAGAAAGAAAACAAACTTTATACTAGGTAGTTTTTTGATAGCCCTGCTTTGTATGCCATAACTAGAAATCTGAATGACCGCCTGAGTTAAACTCTGTTTCAGTCAGTGTTTACACTTAGTGTACTAGCAGTTGGACATGATGACTGATCTAGCGTTATTAAAATACTGAATTTGCATTGTTTTATTATTTTATTTTTTTGTGGGGGGGGGGTAATATGTCATATGTGTTCACCAAATATGTTCACCACAGGAAGTTCGTTAAGTGCTGTACAGTAATTATTAAGAGTGATGTGCTATCGTTTGTAACACGAGGTGAAGGTCTGTAATTTATACCTACCATATAAGTCGTTCCCCAGTTTTGGGAAAATGTTTCTAGGTTTGAGAACTCGACTTTTGTACTCTGCAATTTACGGTAGTCATGTTTAAGGCGTTAGGGTCTATATCAGTAAAATAATTGTACACGAAAAAAAAATGAAAAAAATAGTATTAGAAAATAGAAAGGTGCTCGCTGTCTAAGAAAGTAAGAGTTGATCGAGAAAACCTATAAAAATTCCAGACCTCCGACTGAAAACAAAAAAACCACGGGAAAGCATATAGCAATTTTCTAAGCGTAGCTTAGATGTGGCACAAGCCGAATGTATGGGGCACCCAGTGAGGATCAAACTCACGACTCAGTTGCAATCGTTCTAGCGAGACAAGCTTGCTAACCATTACACCGCCTCGTGGTGCCTACGGGAAAGCATATAATAACGGAAAATATGAAATCTGCAGAATTTAAAAAAAAAACCCTACTGTCGCAACAGGTAGGGAGATTTGATCTTTGATTTCAAGCTGATCATTTAAAATAAGCTCATATCTTCCTTACTTTTGTCAGTTTGTCTTGCCGCCACTTCTCATTCCTGATTGACATCACACGCTTAGCAAATTGAATTCACGTTTCTAAGCTTTCTTTCTAACTTAATTAGAGAGCAATGCTTCTCCGGGCGATATTCTATTAAGATCGACCCGATTGAAAAGACCTTGAATGGATTCTGTCTACCGCTGGTCCATAATGATTCCTCTCTCTCCCGGCGGAAAAATATTCTCAGAAGGAATTCAGTGCCACCAAAATTACTCTCTAAACGAAATGTAATATATTGGCTGATATATACATTTTAAGTGGAGACACACAAAAGGAAAATTGTATATACAAGATATTCCAATGTCCATTATTTAGATTCTGACGACTGTGGGCACATGGCCGAATGTTCGTATTCTGATCATGAGACCCTGGTTCGAATTTCACCATGGTCGATTCGTCAGGCCGGAGACTGCCTCATGCTATCGGACCGGAGGTGAAGATCTCAGCCTGCGGCATCTTTGGAAAATGCTTGAAAACCATAGCCAAGCCTTGTAAGTCAAATTGGGTAGACGGTATCCTTGCAGGCCGTCGATAGCTGTGCTAGCACGAAATCACAAGTCATCGTGGCCGAGCGTACAAATTGTTGATCACGCTAGTGAACACGCTCTTTCCCAGAAACTGTAGCTGGTGGGCTTTATGGGTGTAGAATAAACACAGATGCGCCTGAGCAAACGCCCGCAATAGGGATTGGCTAACCCAGCTATACCGTGAAGATGCTTTAGAGAAAATGATGATTAAAGATCTGGTCAAGATTTCTGTTGTGTCCTTGTCAGGGCCAGAAATAAATACACAAAGAGAGGAATTGAGTTTACACCAGTATGTATATTTATGTTATGGTTCAAGTTCCTTGTACCACGCTGATGGTCCAAGTTTAGAACCAATTAAAGAATAACACGAACACAGGTATGGAATACAAAGATATATTACAACAGAAATATAATACAAAGAAGTAGAAGTATTAGTAATGACTATCAGATTTGGTTAGAGTGAACTATGTTGTCTGGACAAGTATCGCTATTCCAATGTCCTTACAATATACTCTCAATTATCTCTCCTAGTCTTACAATATCCACATACCTATTGAGAGGCGCAGTATTTATAATGTCAGGAATAGTCAATTACTAGCAGCATGGCCCGGCGTTGCCCGTGCTTGATTCAAAAATCGCACGACACATGCAGCAATCGCTATCACTTGACTTTTAAAGGAGTGCCCTTTGCTGTGCTGATGTTGCTACATGCCTTACTTCTTGCCTATCTCACACTGCGAATTTTTTCTAAGCTCTATACTAAACATTAAATCTGTTACGAAAAAAGAACTAAACAATATGAACACAAAACGATCAGCTTTAAAAAAAACTCGTAACTGGAAAAACCGAATGAAAAAAGAATGTTAACAACAAATACTTTTCCACACCCAACCCAGTTCTACGGAATCGGAATCAACGTTGAGTTTAAGCAAGCGAATGAGCCAGTTGGAGTAAAGTGCCATGCAGATTTAAAATTTTCCCACTTCTGACGAATGCAGCTATCGATTTTTTTTGCATGCTAGCATGCTAGTTAACATTCGTGTCAGTCAGCTGTTAGCTCTCATGCTGGCCAATAGAATCCTCCTGTCTATTCGTGGCAGCCAGCTATAGGCTCTCACTCTGGCCAGTAGAAAATGGACGCAAACTACATGAAAACTGCGGTAGAAGCATGAAAAAAATCGATTAATTCCACTATCGATGGGAGTTGGGAAATGCAATGTCGGTCTTGGCCTTCCCGCTAACTTGGAGCATGTGCATTTAAATTTTGGTGCAAATCCGTCGAAAATTGCGGCCGTGCATTTGTTACACACACACACACACACACATCCTGACATCCTATATATATATATATATATATATATATATATATATATATATATATATATATATATATATATATTGAGCACTTTTTATTATTTTAGCTGTTGTTAGGGAGAGCTTTACCTTTGATTGTGGTAGATGCGATTTTCAGTACCCTAATTATTTTATTAGATGCTTTTGTCAGTACCCTAATTATTTTATATTCAATGTTTTTTTTTGGGGGGGGTAGGAGGGTTAAGCATTTCATCCCAAGCAAGTCAGAAGTGTCATTATCACACAGGGGGTTATGGAGAGTGAAAATGAGAGAAAAGAATGGGTGTAGTGGGGATTGAAGAAAGTTAATAAAGAACACATATCAAAGCAACAAAACATGGTGACTGATGTTGCATTTAGGTTTTTGATGATTGTAGTTATCAGGGAAGCAAGTGAGAGGAATGGAGTTCCAATATGTAGAAGTGCGAGGAAAGAAACTGTTAGAAGGGCGGTTATATTTAACTATTTAAACAGTAAAAAGTTGGGACCTAGATGCCAATCGAGTAGTACACTTAAATTCATGTAGTCAGAGCACCAGGGAAAAAATGCTCATCAGTGCAGTAGCCATGAAAATATTTGGAGAAAAGACAGAGGGAAGTCACATCACGTCTGTGAGAAAGCGGCTGAAGTCAAGAAGCTAATTCAGTACCAATTACATTACAGATCCTACTTTAGATTTTTTTGAGAATATTGCAGTAAGGGAAGGTAGGGGAAAATTTTATGGATAAACTGTGCAACCAGTAATAAAAATCACAGAAATGCAATCTATGATATTATTCATTTAAACATCATCATTTAATAGTAATAAAACCATATATATATATATTTAAAGTAATAATAATAGTAATAAAATTAATAGATAGATACACACCTACATATATACATACATATAAACTTACATAGTTACAAACCTAATATACATTTTCAGTGTTTGATGCAAAATAAATGTCTGTATTTAAGACTATATAAACTTATTTTTATGATGACATTTAAGTATAATTTCATTTCTCTGGTTCAATAACTGGCTTGGATTTTTGTACTTAATTATTCTCTTCCAGGCATAGTTTGCATCTGTTTTTATATATATATATATATATGTGTGTGTGTGTGTGTGTGAATTAAGATCAAACATAGAGAGGAATGCAAGAGAATGATAGGATAATGGACAAATAGGGAATCTTTATAAATCTGACATGCTTTGCTTTTATTAACACTTGAGATGTGGAGGTTTATTTTCCACGAGTGTCGGCCAGGTGAAGGTGAGAGGGGGAGCACTTCCCTCTACCCCGGAGTTGCTTTGTGGAAGAAATCGGCTGTATTTATGTCGGCTACAGTTAGCATCGTTGCCGGTTGGCGATATCTGTTGGTTGATGACTAAAAATTAACTTCTGCATTTTGACTGTACACATGGGTTTCATTTGGACGCCATGTGTATTTAAAGTAGTTTCTGGTTATTTTAGTTAGGAAGACTTGTGTATGTTCATGTTTCATTTGTTTTGCTTTTTGTGTATAGTTCTCTGAAAAAAAAACAAAAAACGCTGAGTCACCGGAAGTTAACGGCATTCGGACGTTTGAGTAGCCGGCAGTAACTTCCGGCCGGGTGCGATACACTTACCCGTGCTTCAAATTGATTTCGTGCAAAAACAATTGTGCTTTGCCAATGTTTGGCGCTGTCAGAACCACCGCCGGGTAATTTTACGTAGTCCTGTGAAGTTTTGTTGATATCGGTTGAAAAATGTAGTAAATACGATCCCATATATAAACACACACACACACACACACACACACACACACACACACACACACACACACACAATCTGCGTTTTATAATAAGTAAGATTATTATGGTTAAGTTCCCATAACAATATTTTAGGGAATAGTGCCATGTCCATACGGTTTTTTTTAAATTTTTTTTAATCCTTCGTTTGAATGCCAAAACCTGTGTTTAACAGCTTGTTGACAAAACAAACAACGCGAAATGATACACCAGATATCTTTGGAAATTTTTCGTTCGATCTTTTGACCATGCAACAATTATAGCACTTCTTGACATTTATCTGCTGTGGCGTCATTTATCACGGCACCCAAGCTTTATTCAATATTTAAGATTAATGCATTGTGGGTAAAAAATGCATTTATTTCAACAATATATATATATATATATATATATATATATATATATATATATATATATATATATATATATAAAGAAACAGTAATACAAACATATACAAACGAGAGTTCGGTCCGACTACCAGAGCTGACTGTTGGAAACTTCTCTCCAAAAGGCAGTTCCTGCTCCTATTTATAGCTGGGAGTGTCCGTGCGTTCGTAGGTAAATTACATAACAGTTTCCATTTCTCAGTCCGTCATGTCTCATGTTATTTTTTGTGTGGGTTATAATGCATGATTTAATAATATTTCATGATCTTCATAGTCATATTATTTCAGAGTTATCTTAGTGAAGGCTGTCGCTCGTACCCGAGTATCCCTGTCTGACAATTCCCCTTGCAGAGATATTTGTGTTTTGTCAATAGCCACAGAGCCCACCTGTAGCTTATACTGCAGCTATGCTGAATGGAACTTTGTTACAATTTCCAAAAGAGAGCGCATTATCTGGCGTGATCAAGTCCACTAACGTTTAAACTCTCGGTCACGATGATTTGTGACTTGATGCTAGCTCATCCATTGACAGCTTCTAAATAGGCCCATCGACACAATTTCAATCACAAGGCTTGGGTCAACACGTGGTATGATATTTAAGCTTTCAGGCACTTTCCAAATGTACCGAACGTTAGGATAGTCACTGTAGACTGCAGGAGCTGCCAAGACCTCACTCTCCAGATAGAATTCAAAAGCGTCTCCGACCTCTTGTGGGTATCGATTTATTCTCTAACCTTCAACCCCACTCCCACAGTCGGCATGAGGCAAGATTCTCGCTACATCCATGGAAATTTCTCGGACAATCTACAAAAATCTAAAAAAAACTTAAATTGCCATATCAGTAAAAAAAACGTACTCTCTTAAATTTTCGAAAAATTCTACCTTAACGTTGCGACTGCACGCTCCAAAAATTTGTATCAATTAACAATAACACATTTTTTTAAAAAAAATCATATTTCGCTTCACATTTAATATTTTTGTCTGGGATGCTACCTGAATTTTACCTAAAACAAAATAATTTCCATGCCTGAAGATGACTGAATGTACAGTTGAAAGTACTTGCGTATTGAAGAAAGACATTATACAGCTTATAATTTTTGAAAATAAGGATCATAACATTCATCGTGTGATTTGTAGGTTAATGCACCATTAAAAAATTTTTTGCGAAGGGATTTCGTCATTTTATATCATTAACTTTAGTAATCTACTTTTTGTATGAATGATTCATTGTAATATATATATATATATATATATATTCACAAATGAATGGAATAAAAAAGAAAGAAAAATGAAATAAGGACCCCCAAAATACACATGCATAACAAAAATAATAAAAAGAAAAGCCGGAACAAATAAGACATTTGTAAAGAAAAGAAGCAATGAAGAACGTTGGTAATTAGCTGACGTGGAAATAATATGAGACTAAGAAAAGGATGAATCAAAGGAAGAATAAAGAATGAAAATGACGAAAGAAAGAAAGAATTAAGAGAATCAGTGTAAAAGAAAGAAGAAAAGAAGAAGAATGCGCAGAAGCAAAATCGGCAAAGAAGGCGGTAAAAGAAAGACAATTGAAGACACACGTTGAAAGATAGAAAACGATAGAGGGTGTGACCGACATTTATATTACGGAAGGGAAAAAAAAACAGATACACAAAGAAGGAAGACAATAAGAAAACAGATTATTTTTTTTTAAATCACTGAAAGTATGACTCAACGGAAGAAAGACAAATACCGCATATCTGGATATAAAAAAAAAATCCGAGTGAATATATTTCCTCGACTATTACTACAAGAGTTTAAGCGTCGCTAACACAGTGCTGGACGATCTAATACAAAAAGAAGCGAGTGACCAAATCGATATCTATTTGAAGTAAGAATCCCACGCGTACATGTTGTTTCCTCCAGCAATTTCCTATTAGAATGCCTCAGGCATCAGGGAACGAACAATTTCTCCCTTATTAGTAAAATAGGGGAGGTGCTGCAGGGGGGGAAGTTAATTACGAAACCTGGTTGAGTATCGCTACAAGGCAATAACTATTGGGCTCCCAGTGAGGCCCGCACCTGAAAAATCAGGTTTGCTAATCTTTAATCCAGGGTGAGACGTCCCCCAAAATGATTTATAATATTGTGATTTTCCAAGCGTAGCTTACATGTGGCACAATGTTGAAATTAGGGGGCACCCAGTGAGGATCGAACTCACTATCCAGTCCTAATTGTTCTAGCGAGCCAAGCTTGTTAACCATTACATCGCATCGAGGTACCCCACCCCGAAATAATGATTTATAATATATATGCGTTATATTATTATTTTTTAATACCATGTTCGTTCATAGCTTACAGAATCATGGCTCTCCATATCTTCCTTTTTTTATCTCTGAATTGAAACGACATCGTGGGAAATATAATTATAATGTGGCTTAGAATTCAGAGTTTTCATTTAGACTGGTTTCTATCCAAGGCTAAGGGGACCCGATAAGCATATTATTTAAAACATAGAGGACTGGGAGCAAAAAACGTATCCATCCTATTTTCAGGAGAATTAATCCGAAAGTGAATGCAAGAAACATAGGCAGTACGTGAGCTCAAATATTCATCTTCTACTAAATTCTGTGTCCGTTCAGGACATATGTAACCTATTTTTTTAGTTCTTCGTAAGTTTGGTCATTTCACCATTCTTTGCAAGGTTATCTTGCTATCCATTTAGGCAAGAATGTTACGGAGGTAACTCTCTATTTGCCTATGTACCTCTAGAATTCACGATGTCCTGTAAGTGACAGGTTCTCCAAGCCCTCGTTTTCATTGTTTTTTCTAGAAATTTCAGTTGTCTCTTTCGGATTCTAACTTTTAAAAGAAATAATTTTTCCGCTGTTGGTTCGGGTAAAAAAAAAAAAAAAAAAATCAGCCCTAATTACCGGACGTTTCGAATATAGGAACTATTGCGCATACTCCATCAGAACAAGATTTAACATTGTAAATGCCCAAAATCAATCAATTATATATATATATATATATATATATATATATATATATATATATATATATATATATATATATATATAAAAAAAGAACAGTAAGATATATAATCTGGTGTCCTTATAGATATTTGTTTTACAAAATAGTGCTCAATGTAAATTTACAGCACATTAATACTATAAATTAACTGATTTAAAATATGTTTTTTTTTTTGCTCCATCTTTCTAACCATGTTTCAAAAATGGAAGCTAAAAGCTTCGAATTTAATTTTGTAATTGAGTTGAAGACATTAGTTTGATTTCATCCTCAAGCGAATTTTGGAGTAACTTATAAATACACACACACACACACACACACACACACACACACACACACACACACATATATATATATATATATATATATATATATATAAAGGAAGTTTTCTAACAGAAGAGAGAAAATGTGACAAGAACATTTGAAGGTACACTGGGATAGCGAAAAATGCCTTGCAAAAGCCATATGGGTTTACAGAAGGATGCTGAGAATATCATGAACTGAACATGACAGCAATAACGAAGTTTTAGAAAATAGAAAAAAGTAACACCTATAATTAACATAAGAAAGAAACAGGTGACATTTCTGGAGTAGATAACTAGGAAAGAAGGACTAGAAAGACTGATACGCACAAGAGATTTTGAAGGCAAGAAGGCCTGAGAAAAACAAGGCAGAACCTGCTGAGTGAGCTAGAGTAACTGCATTGCAGAACAGGGTTTAAGAGAGATAGAAAAAAGACAACATTTATAAAGAGATACAAAGGATAGGAAATTGTGGAGAGCCATGACCGTCAACATCCTAAAGGGACTCGGCACGTAGACGAAGGGGAATATTCGCTGGCCGATTGTTGCGTTCTTATTGTTGCCATGTCGCTCCCAGTAATAAATATAAGTTGGTTACGTAATATACCTAACGAGCAGGTGTGAGCAGGGTTAACAAGAAAAATACTGAGGAAATTGTGGAGGACTATGATCGTCGTTCTCTGAAGGGGTTGGGTTTGTTTCGTTTCCTGGCATATAAACCTCAGTGGATTATTTAATGCCGGCAACATTTTTAGGATAGATTCGTATGAATATAGTATGTATTCTTTGGTTTAGATTGGTTTAGTTTATTTTGTTTTACGGCATATCAACCTCAATGGGTTATTTAATGTCGACAACATTTTTAGGATAGATTCGTGTGAATAGAATATGTATTCTTTATAAGAAATGTGTTTCGAGATCAGGTTTCATTTACATATTTTTGTAAAGAGTGTTTTTTGGGGGCTTTTTTTATCGAGAATCAGATGTATTGCTGGTAATATTTTTTAAATGCATTGCTTGTAATTTTTTTCTCAAATGTCATTTGTTAGTATTTCTTTTCATAAAGTTTTTTTTTTTTTTTTTTTTTAAGCATTTCACCCCAAGCAAGGTAGGAGTGCCACTAGCACGCAAGGTGTTACAGAGAATGTGAGCAAGAGTAAAGAGGGTGTTTGAGTAAAGGATATAGAGAAGGACGGGGATCTGGATCATAGAATCAGAAGATGTCGATTGATATTACATTAAAATATTTGGAGATTATAGCTATCAGCGAAACAAATAGGAGGAAAGGAATTCCACTGGCGGGAAGTGCGAGAAAAGAAGCTCTTGGAGTAGAAGTGGCGGTTACATTTAACTGTTTCGACAGTGAAAGGGTGGAACCAATATGCCAAACTAGTAGCACGCTTAAATTCATGCACTTGGGATACCAATGAAAGTACCTGGTCAGAGCAGTTGCCACGAAAATATTTGTAGAAAAGACAGAGGGAAGCCACGTCACGTCTGTTAGAATATGATTGTAGACGAGATGCCAGATCATGACCTATCTCATTGTACATCCGTCTCTGGATTTTGTCTAAAACCTCGAGATGAACAGCGGGTGCACCAAGCCATATATGGCAAAAGTATTCCATGCAAGGACGAAAGTTAGATGTATAGATTTGAAGGATTGACTCAGGCGAGGAAAAACCTTCTGGCGCGACACAGAGAACCAACTTTCCTTGCGGTAGATGAAGCTATTGATTCAATATAGTTGTTGTTACTGATATTTTTACTATAAATATCTATTTTTATACTTCCATAGTGTTTTGATTCCAGTTTTGGAAGTTCATTATTTGACATAGCTGGGATCCTAACAGATGTTTCCACACCGGGTCAGAGTGTAGCTGGGAACAACAGCAATTAAAAGATATTTCCGCGCTCCTAAAAACCTCCCGATCAGAATCATAGCTGCCAGATGTAGTTTGTTATCGTGCCCAGGACGATGTTCTAAAAGGAAACGGCACATGGAAGAATAAGAATACATATCTTAATAATTATGATCACAATATTCCGCCCGTTTTCTCTCCCGGCCTTGTTTAGTTATATGTCTTTTTGGAAGTTAAACGATTTAAAAGGGACGAATAAACCTAGATAGAATTAAACACTCTGAGATATATGGATAGGGATCTAGCGTCATGGATTGAATTAATGGCTTTGTTTGAATTTCAAAGATGATCGGTAAGTACGCCCGACACAACACTAGGTCAAATCGACGAAAACAGAAAGAGAGAAATGCTAAAAACGTACCCTAAACTTCTGAGTATTTAATATTCCACCCACTAGGAATATATGTGGCACAAAGCCGAGTTTAAAGTGGGTTTCTCCGAGCCCGAAGGCTCGGCCAAAAATACCCCCTTTGAACCCGCCTAGACGGGTTCAGGGCCTGTCTACCTCCTCGGACAAAACCTTGCCCTTCGGCAAAGCCTCGTCCGAGTTCCTCTCTGCTAAAGCAGATAGTTCGATAGTACCCTAAACTTTTGTGGTACCGAATAGCAGAGAAAGTTTGCTGAATTGATTCCTTTAGAACAAAATTTTCCAGGCGATAAACCTCACCGAATTTATCCGTGCAACATTGCGGGTCAGAGGTGATAACATCGAAAACATGGCGTCTCTTCCAGTCAATATTCACATAATTGTATTCATTGCGGTAAAAAAATTAAAACTCTTACGCAGAACACTCAAAAATAGGTGAGCCTTTATCGGATGTGAATCTTCATCTTTAAGCCTCATTTTTGATCTCCTTATTCCTGTTAATATACATCGGGTGTAACAGCAAAATTGTCCATATCTTGTAACAGTATGGGAAAATTGTCCATCCCACATAAATTATAATATGTAAAAAAAAAAAACAAACACTAAACTAATTGAGTTTCTTTTTTTGTTTTTTAGTTTAGCCTTGACGTTTAGCAATGACGTTTAGCCATCTTGGCATCATTTGTGGTAAGAATCACTGAAAAACCCTTTGAGATATTCAGCCTAGATCAGAACAGGTCAGAAACATTTTATGTCAGCCCCGCTATGTCTTCCGAAATGAGCACTGGTGAGAGGAAAAAGATCATTCAGGCATTCAGTAAACGTACCAAAATTCATAGTCTGGCTTCTGTCTTCAAAACGCTTTCAAAAACCATCAAGAGAACGGTGAATAACTTTAATAATGAGGGAACAGTAGAGACGAAAACTGGATCAGGAGATCACAACACAAAGAGGGATCATCAGTTCAAGTCAGAGCTAAATACATTCCTTTTGTTCAAAGCAGAGTCAAATAGTGTTATAAAAATCCTCGAAGAAATCCTGTAAGATTTCTTTAAACATTTCTAAGTTAAAACATTTCAAAGTTAACTCTAACAATTGGACAATTTTGTTGTTGCAATCGATATATATATATATATATATATATATATATATATATATATATATTCTCCCGAAATTAAAGCAAATATACGGAGTTTATAACGACTCGTGATCAAACATAATAGAAATCTTTTGTCTGTTATATTTAGCAATATATTTTTTTGAATAATTCACATTCATACATACATATATATATATATATATATATATATATATATATATATATATATCGATTGTAACAACAAAATTGTACAATTCTTAGATTTAACTTTGAAACGTTTTATCTTAGAAATGTTTAAAGATATCTTACAGGATTTCTACGAGTTTTTTTTTATAACACTATTGGACTCTGCTTTGAACTAAAGAAATGTATGTGTGTGTGTTTTAAAGGCAAATATCAGATAGAGAATATCTGTAAAAGGACAATATAAATAAAGACAAAAGAAACACTTTCTTAGCCATCGCGTTTCGTTCCTCTGTTAAATATTTGAATATGAAAACCAGACAAATTCATCACAGACTTTGAAGAAATAACAAATTTATGTTAACTATTTAGAATGTAACAGAGCGCATAATACTACAGAAACCTGACCGCATTGCAGCCTGAAACCCACACAAACCAAAATGGAGGACTAATTTTAAATTCATTGCTTATAAATATGGATACAGGAATAAAGTGATGTTTGATTTATGTGTTGGTTAATAATTATACCTGTATAATAGTTTCAAATCATTGTGACCAATAGTTTAAGAAATAAGGAAGGAAGCTTCTATTTAAGCAGGTGTTATTTAGGAAGGAGTTTCCATTCCGGTAAATATCCGAGTATCCCAACTGCATAAATAGCTTCCATTGAAACGTTTTTAATTGAATGTTGAAAGACTGTACTTTCAAGGACTCAGAATCGGATAGAACTGGGGAGCTGGTGCTGATCCCACAACAAAAATTTATAACTCACGTCACAAATATTCGATATAATAAATGCAAAACTCAGTGTGTTAAACTATTTCAACTTTACTCCTAGAGGCCGTACCCTAAATATCATACCATTTTTGAATCAGGCCGACACCATGAGAAAATCGAATACATTTCGGGCCGGATCCGTACCCACAATCCTGAAGTATTGAATTCCCAAGTTTTTACTATGCAATCGTTTTCGGTAATTTTTTCTTTTTTTTTTTTTTTTTTTTTTTTTGCGATGAAATATTTCGTACGATAACAATTTTTATACCTTGGAAATAAATTTGGGAATAATCGAAATTAATTGCGAGATCCAGCGAAAATCACCCAGGAAATAAAAGTATTCGTTTGTACGGAAAGTAAGGACCTACGTACATCAATTAGTCTTCAAATTAAGTGGCCGCAGAAGAATTATGGTTGAACTATTAAAAGGTAAGCTTTTATTCCTGCCTCAAAAACAAATCTAGTGTCACTGACAAAAATAACCTGGCTGTACGTCTCGAAAAGGACCTCCAATCGGTTGTGAACTGGGGCAGGAATTGGCTGGTCAACTTTAACGCCTCAAAAACAAAACTTCCCTCTGTTAATCACCACAGAGATCCTTCCCTGCCCTCCATTAGGATGCCTGACGCTCAACTTCTCGAGAGCACCTCTCTGTGGCTGCTCAGTCTCACGTTGACTGCTGACCTGAGATGGAACAAATACATTGAGTCAATTGCTTCGTCCACCGCAAGGAAAGTTGGCTCCCTGTGCCGCGCCAGGAAATTTTTATCCCCGGAATCGATCCTCCATATCTACAAATTAACCATTCTCCCTTGCATGGAGTATTGCAGCCATATATTGTCTGGAGCCCCTTCTGTTTTCCTCGGGGTTCTTGATAGGCTCCAGAGGCAGATATGCAATATAATTGGCCTTGTTCTGGCATCTCATCTACAGTCACTTTCTCACAGACGCATCATCGCCTCTCTCTGTCTGTTTTACAAATACTTTCATGACAATTGCTCCGGTTCCCAGACTTCATGAGTTCAAGCGCCCTACGAGGCTAGCATCCCTCTCTCACCCTTTTACTGTCAAAACTCCTAAATGTAGCCGTCTCTTCTACTCCAATAGCTTCATGCCTCGCACCTCTCGCCTGTGGAACTCCCTTCCCTATTCCCTATTCCAGTTTCCCTGAGAGCTATAATCTCCAGCTATTCAAATGCAATGTCAATCGATATCTCCAGTTGCCTTGATCTATCCACTACTCTTTTCCTTATCCTTTCTTCTATCGCGCCTATCTGATCTTGCTCCAAATTTTCTGTAACCCCTTGCATCCTAGTGGATTCTCACCTTGCTTGGGGTGAAACGCTAAAAAAAAAAAAAAATAAAAAAAAAATATTAATGCAATACTTAAATGCAGCGATCAATTTTGAGTTCTGCAGTTTATTCTTGCCTATTACATCTAATCCTCTCTATCTATTGAGATGAAGGTCCATTCTGCAGGCACTAGCTCAATTGACGCCCAGACATGAGTTAACGGTTTTTTCCGACATCATCAAATTCATGCACTGAATAATTAGCTAAGAACAGGCATACAATATAATAACTTTTATAATCCATAGCCCAAATAAATAGTATAAATACCCTACAAAAAATATAACCCTTTATGAAGGCGTCAAATGTTACGGCAGTTTTTATATGCATAAATCCCTTTCATAAAGAAATAAAATAAAAAAAATAAATCTCCATAGACACCTAAACTAGACTAGGCGAAAACATCTTCCGTTTCAAATTTAGACACCCCCACCTTACCCTGACTTGACATGTATGAAAGTAACTCTATACTGATACGTATTATTAACACCCAACACACCACTACCCAATTTAAACAATTCGCCCTAGCTGTTACCATGGAAATTTTGATTTCAATTATGAATATTCTATTAAAACCCGTAAATTTCAGAAATAAGTTATTCCCAAAAAAAAATTCGCTTGAAGATGGAACAGAGCTTATTTTAACTCAATTTAATTCAAATAATTATATTGAAGTTTTCGGCTCTTGTTTTGAAACATGAGACCTCTTATGCCGCGAGTTGGAATCATATTTTTAAATAAATAATTATATATATATATATATATATATATATATATATTATTTGATTTTTTTTTTATTTTTCAATATTCGGATATGGTGTTTAGCATTGTGCTCGAAGTTGTGGATAAACTGTCTGATGTTCATATTTTGTTCAAGTAATTTCGACTTTCGCATTCATTATCAAGACTCAATGTATTGACTGTATAGTTGATAGAATTCATTTGACTGCATCCTTGTATTCTTTGGGAAGCTGAACTTTTGAAATTGTCCACGTTAACATCATGTGTAACAGCTACTGGGAGCGAGGTCGCAGAGAAAGTATGAGATTTATTTATTTATTAATTTAATTTAATTTATTTTATTAAGATGAAATATGGCCGCAGTTAATTCTGTATAAAGTTTAGAGTCTTTCATTCCATTGGGTAGTGTAGAATATTTCTGTGTTATCCATTAATGCTTGTCTTATGTTGATATATATATATATATATATATATATATATATATATATATATATATATATATATATATATATATATATATATATATATATATATATATTAATGGACTGCCATAAATAGGAGGCACGGTGGATAATGGATATCGGCTCGGATTGAGGAATCGCAGAGCCGAGTTCGAATCAGGGTTGAATCCATTACATTCACTTACGTGCTAATACTCTTGGGAAATGTGTAAATCCTCTTCTTCTCCCTCCAGCTATGGGTAAAATAGCAGGACAGTCTGAGATCTATAAGGAGAAGGACAACTGGGTTCTCTACGAGAAGGACAACTCTGAATCCAAAAACCTTCGGAGTGTTGTTTGGGAACCTTGTGGCACTTAGTGCACCAGGTTTCTGTATTCAGCCCTTCAAAAGTGTGGATGGTCCTGCACGAAACCTTCACCATTATAATCCAATCTCATGTGCCGGTGTCGGGCTGTCAGTTTCCTGGAAACTGACCTGCTTGACCCCTCATACGTCGAACCCGACGGAAGAATCGATATATATATATATATATATATATATATATATATATATATATATATATATATATATATAATAAAAATCAATAAGTAAATAAATAAACAAAATGAAAATAAAATAAGTAAAATAAATTAACCCAAACAAATTACCAAATCACACCAGTTAGAATAAACGATATAGAATAAATAAAAAAAAAATTAAAGTGGGGTTCATTCTTCCTTCACCACTATAATCAAATCATATGTGCTTGTGTCTGGCTGTCGGTTACTAGAAATTGGGCTGCTTGACCCTCATACAACAGGAGAGTCCACTATATATATTTATCCTTTCTACTAAAAACAGACGTAAAAGTAATCAGCCTACTCGCTTTCATATATGTTTTCTCAAAGGATTTTATATATATATATATATATATATATATATATATATATAACTCTCTCTCTCTCTCTCTATATATATATATATATATATATATATATATATATATATATATATATGGGCGTGGAGGTTTATGAGTGCGGGTGCGTTGGCAGAGAGTGGTCAACATACCAACAACACAAGAACCACTTAATTTCTTTCCTCGCGTGACATCTCCGTCTCTCACGATTCAGATATAACCCTTTACTTAACCGCGACACCTGACACGTCCGCTCTCCTCTGCAGCGCCACCGCTCACTGACACATGGCCACTACTGCCACCACTTCCTCCCACGAAATCAAACTAAAGTTCGCCAGACGCCAAGATCACCCCACTCTCATCACGGACACAAGACGCCGGCCGCATCTGTCACACCATTTTAATTCAGGACGCTGTTTCCAAGGATTGGTGACCAAAAATTAGATCAGACCATGCTTAAACCGGTTAACGAGGAAATGTTTAGGTCCGGTTACAAGATTATCCCAGTCTACTAGTGCCGATGACGCTAAATAAAATGTGATGCGAGAAAGGATTTTGGCAGTGCTATGATTTGGATATAAGAGATAAATATGATTTTTTGGCAAAGGAATTACGATATGAAGCTTCTTATATAATGAGGCGATTCCTTGAATGTTAACATTGTCTGCTACACTTCAGTCTCTTGTGAGACCATAAAATCCATTTTTTAGTTTCTTTCAAGTAAATGGAATGTGATGATCATATAAACAAAGTCATGAAATTAAATGCCTGTTAGAGTCCTCGATGGCGAAAAACAAAAAAAAAAAAAAAAAAAAACCAAGACGCAAAAATGATATAATTTAACTACCGGGATACAGAAGCCATAAAGTCTTTTCTCAATTGTTAACTTTCTACGTACGTTACATTTTAAATACTATGAGTATACTATATCATTCCTGAAAATCTTTCTATGAGTAATATTGTGTGGGATAGAAAAAAAAACGTAAAATTTCATATTTTTCGATGCGTCTTCATATATTACACAAAGTACAGTGCTGTTCGATAAAACTGACTCACCTGATTTTTTTTACTAAAAATATATTTTGTCTATAGTTTTTGGGGTTAAAATAATTTGTAATCTTACTAATATAAAGAGCCCTTCCCGACCACCTAGGAAAAGAGTTTATTCACCCTAAGGTATTCTATCGATAATTACAAATTTGGATATAAATGAGATTCAGGAAAAAACCCTGTGCAAAAAAGGAACTCAGATATCGCATTCTAATGATTAAACTGGTAAATTTAAGGAGCTTTCGACAAAATATTAAAAACTATTTTACAATACACTTAAAACAATATTCTAGAGAATTCTAGAATAGCTTAAATTAAATCTAGAGCAACCCAGAATATTCCAGAAAGCCTCCTAAAGTATAAAAACAGTTTGAAATAGCCACTCAAGTCACTAACCAGATGAAAGGGTACAAACACGCATCAGAACCACTTAAGGCATCTATTATTGCCCTCTGAAAAGCAGGCAAGTCTACGAGAGAAATTGCAGAAATTGCTATAACCTCGCAATCAACTGTCTCTCGAGTGCTTAGGGCACATAATGATGCCACTTCTGCTCCAAGGAAGGAAACAAGGGGACGAAAGAAAAAGATTGATGATAGAACTGGCAATCAAGAGAGAAGTTGCAAAGAATAAGACTATAAGTAACCAAGAAATTGCAGCCAGTCTAAGCGAAGAGAAAGGTGTTTGTCTTGCCTCTTCAACTGTCTGTCAGAACAAGGTTACAAATCTTGTTAAAAACAAGGCTACAAATCTCGGACACGATGGTTTAAGCCGCTAATAAGCAAAGCCAACAAAGCCAAGAGACTTGAATGGGTTCACTATAACAAAAATTTATTCGTATCTGTCAGTATATATATATATAATATATATATATATATATATATATATATATATATATATATATATATATATCATAACTAGATGTTTTCTATAAAAATCTGTCTAAGTGCAATCTGTTGAGTCAACCTTCAAGATAAGGACATCTAACGTAAACCTGTTTAACAGGTGTAATATTGGAGGAATCGAGACTTTTATCGTACAGTCTCAGTTACGTAGGACTGGTCATGTCTTGAGAATGTCTGATGACAAGATACCCAAGATCCTAATGTACAGCCAGTTAGATGAGGGCTACAGGAATGTAGGACGCTCATGGCTAAGATACAAAGACAAGTTGAAAAGCAACTTGTCAGCAGTTAATATACCACATAACACCCTTTGGGCGCTTAGCTTTGGAGCGGGTAAAATGGAGATCAACGTGTTTTAGTGGACTCAGCAATTTTCAATCTGCTTGTCTTAATCATCTTCAAGAAGCAAGAGCAAGATCTAAAAAGTCAGCCAATCTAACAGTGATCTCATCTCACAATTCTCACACCTTCTCCATATGTGGCCTCCTTTGTAAATCGCTAGAGGGTCTTAAATGCCACTTAAGACTATCGCATAAACTTTCATAACTGAATCAATAAGCTGGCAGATCCTCATACGTCGAAACCGACGGGAGAGTCCATTATATATATATATATATATATATAGGGTGCAGAAGATCATTATATATTGTTAAATATAACAGACAACAGACTTTTTCTAGCGTCGTATAATGGCTTAAGTTTCAAGAGAAAATAAAGACAAAAACTATGCAACATTTGCATCTTATTTTGTATTATATTAGTGGTCGATCTTTGCTTTCGGCTTTCATGAGCCATCATCAGTGTGGTTATACTGACATTACAACAGAGTTGTTCACCATTAAAGTTGACATTCTATTTGGTTGACATAGCAGTTTGCTATGGGACGATGATGGTTGCGGAATAGCAGCCGCAGGCCGTACATTTATAACGCGATTCTCTGGTGTCATACATGACCACCTGAGAGAAAGAAAGAAATGTTATCAACAGAATCATCTGTTTAAATGCATTTTAATATGTTGTGAGTGGTTTGAATTGTAATTTTGTTGAGTGCGTGTTGCCTTGTTTTAAGTAAATGACATAATTTTTCAGTTGACCAATTAAATATAGATGAGCGTTTCAAACTTCATCTAGTAGGTAACAACATTTTGTTTGTTGTTTATAGATAATTTGTTTAAATAAATACATTTCGTTTTTTGCCTTGAAAAATTCTGCAGTGAACGTAAAACTAAAACAATTTTACTATTGTATTTTTCTTTATGCACGCACACACAGAAACACACACAAACATATATATATATATATATATATATATATATATATATATATATATATATATATATATATATGCTTCCAAAATTATTTCTGATAAATTAATGTCAACTTCAATAAATCGAAACATCATACTTGACGACATCAATAATACATTTGTCGCTGCCATATTTTATACAATCGTTGGATGACATGTCTGGGTGGGCGATAGTTTATCGTAACATTAAAAATTGACCCATTCACTACCACCGCTGACCGTATTTTTCTATTTTAACGTAAATCTGACGTTTTACTGGTTAATCTAGACATACCCACAAGTATATTTTTAATTCTGAACTTGTACCCCGCTTTAACATCGGAAAAGAGGTAAAGATTTGTTTTTAAATTTGCCTAATAAATCATTTTTATGAAAAGTTATCTACCATCGCCTGACGATGTGGCATTGAAGAATGAAAGCTTTTGTGTGGTGATATAAAATGTTATATATATATATAATTATGAAATGCACAAAGGTCGACAATTATTTTGAGACACTTTTTATGTTCATGCGTTCTTTTTATAGATACAAATATTTAAGTAAATGCTCTGTTTATAATAAACAGTATTAACGAAATTTACAGGTCTGAATATCCGATAAATTATCATAGAAATTATGCGTCTTCCGACAATAAACGAACCTGTATCCTATAGGGAACCGTCATATAGCTTGACGTGCTTTTGCCGATGAAGCCACAGAGAAGTGTTTCGGTTACCAAGGTAGATTTTACTGTTTTTAAACTACAATTCTCCATGATTTTCTCTCGTACATTCATATCTGCTTGATGCGTATCCAAATGTAAACACATGGCGTCACACATTATGAAATGAACTCAGTCCGACAATTATTTTTAGACATTTTTATGTTTTATCTATAAAAAGAACGTATAAACATAAAAAATGCCTCAATATATATATATATATATATATATATATATATATATATATATATATATATATAAGAAGTATCGTCTTAAAATGTGCTCTATTTATGGGATGAAGTGCTCAATATCAGAGATAGAGCGTGTATAAAAATTAAATGTGGACATTGAAGTCAACACTTGGAGGCGACAGTCTGTTTTTTTTCATTCTAGACGCAATCGTCAGGCCTGACGATTGCGTCTAAATAATGAAACAACTATATATATATATATATATATATATATATATATATACGTGGACATTGAAGTCAACACATAGGGTGACAGTCTGTTTCATACTAGACGCAATCGTTAGGCCTGATGATTACATCTAGTATGAAACAGATTGTCTTCTCTAAGTGTTGACTTCAATGTCCACTTATAAGCTAAAACGGGTGAGAATATGACAAAGAATTTCGTGTCCTCAATCCCCTGCAGTTGTAGCAGAGAATATAAATAAGGGAAACTAGATGACCCCTAAAAGTAAGGCTCGGGCAACATCGAAAAGCGATAGTTAAGACGATGAATCTGGCAATAACGGAACATTGCAGAAGAAAAATAAGATGATATCCCTAGACATGAGCAGTGGAACGAGAAATGTCTACCCCTATAGATTAAATAAAGAATACAGTTTTGAATTCCCTGTATTTTACCCAAATCGATATACACTTGAGGCCGGAAAGCGCAATGGCCGAAACGCTGTGAACCCCCCCCCAAAAAAAAATGAAAACAATAGTCGGAATATAAATAGGGTAAATACTGTAACATTTTCTTCGTAACGGGTAATTCTTCATTCTATCCCCTAGAAATGTCTCTTTCTATTTCTGGTTAATAGCTTTTTGTTTCCATTTTGCTTAAGACTCCTTTAATTAGGCGCTTCTACCATAACATTCTCAGCATCCTCTTGTAGAACCAAGATTCTGTGGTCGTTATCTTTCTCTTCATGTGTCTTCCTGAATCCATTTCGTTTATATAATTTCTCCTCATTAAACTTTTCATTCTCTATCACGTTATGTGACCCCTGGCACAATAATGGCATTATTGCCTGACTTGGCGTGAAATGGTAAAAAATTGGTGTATGCCATTGATATTATAGTCGTGCGTTCAGTCACTAGCACAGGGAATTCATTTCATGCGGCCCGATTCCAAGAATATAGAATACGCGTAGAATTAAATAACAAATATCCATGGTGTGAATGAAAATATTTTAAAAAAATCTCAGAAAATTACCACATAGGAAATGAACCTGGAGAAGGCTCGCTAATATAAGAGTCCAAATCCCGTGAGAATCAAAGTCTTCAAGACATCCTTCCTCATTCTGTCTCCAAGAAATTTCGCTTTCTGATTCTTAGTATGCTATTAGGCGCTACTACCATACCATTCTCAGCATCCTCTTGTAGACCCACGTCTCTGTGGTCGTTATCTTTCTCTTCATCTGTGAGGAAATTGTCCATAATCCACCGCAGAGGAACATTATTAGATAACAGTTCATCAGTCTTTTCTTTGTTTCTAATGAAATTTTTATTCTTTCTTTTGTTTAGATGTGGAAGGTAGCGTTTTTACTATCCTAAAGAGACTCCAGATTTAAATGTTGGATTTTTCCGCCTAAAAAAATGTCACGCAGATATTTAAATTTCCCCTTGCTTGATTTTGTTAACTTTAACCCGTAATCTTTCTCGTGGGATTATCTCTTCTTGCTGACGATACATTCTGTGCACAATTGATGATTAAACCTTTCCCTCTACTTTCTCAAGGAATTCTTGCAGTTTCCCTTGTGTGTCTGCTATCAACACTGAAGCAGCTGTATATCTTATATTGTTAAGATTGTGTCCGCCAGGAATAAGTTCTGCTGGGACTTCCAGTTTTCTATCAAGACTGTGTAATTTCTTTCATCCCACTGTATTTTTGTGTACTTTATGAATTCACCCAGATGAATAAATTGCAGAAGGTCTTTATTCTATGCCTGAGGGGATCTGGTATTAATTATTTTTAGTTAAAGATGCATGTCAAGTCACTTCTGCCCGTTCCACTGAATTTATGAATAAACTATATGTGCTTCACTGACGCCACCTGCAAGCTTTTGATTAGAAATAACAGATATTAACTGAAAGGCTTCAGCATTTCAATTTATAGCAGAGTTGATCTCGGCTTCAGTCAGTTTGACCCTGCCAAGACGTAGCTTCCCTGTGTCTTTTCGATAAATATGTTCCCGGCAATCGTTCTGATGAGCTTTTACTCGTTGGTAATACTGTCAAATGAATTTAAGCGTACTACTAGATTGGAACAATGTATAACGGATATTTTGTGGATGTGTTTTAATATTTTACATTATTAGGATCCAACTGGATTACATACTGTTATGATGTCGATTTGGGGTTAGTAGAGACAAACGCCAAATAACACGTAACAATAAAAAGGGTTTTAATAGGTTGGTAAAAAGGTACAGAAATCGCCTGAGTAGTCATTAACTAGCTCAGCTAAGAACTTCTCTGTCTATCTGCCCCCCCCCATGTCAACTGACATGCCACTATTTAAAGTCTTTGTTCACAGACGCAGACAAGTTCATCTTCAAGAGGGGTGGTAGGTTTCCGACACAACACATACCAACGGATTTATTACCTGTACTATATATATTATAAATTAACTGATTTAAAATATGTTTTTGCTACACACTTCTAACCATGTTTCAAAAATGGAAGCTAAAAGCTTCGAATTTAATTTTGTAATTAAATTAAAGACATTAGTTCCATTTCATCCTCAAGCGAAATTTGGAGTAAATTTATAATATTAATGCTCTGTAAAATTACATTGAGCACTATTTTGTAAAAATAAAAATATCTATAAGAACATCGGATTATATATCTTACTGTTCTTCCTTTATATATATATATATATATATATATATATATATATATATATATATATATATATATATATATATATGAATAATGTCTCAAAGTTAACCTGTAGAAAAAGACAATATTTATAAATGTAAAATACAATAGGAAAAAACTGTAATGTTAGCTGACGCGTTTCGTTCAATGTGGACTTTTTTCAAGGCAAAAACGTTTTTGCCTTGAAAAATTCCACATTGAAATGAAACGTGTCATCCTTTACAGTTGTCCTATTGTATTTTTACACAAACACACACACACATATATATATATATATATATATATATATATATATATATATATGAGGTTCGGATTGAGAAATCGGAAAGTCGACTTCGAATTCCAATCGAATCCATTACATTCACTTACGTGCTAATACCCTTGGGAAAGGCAAGAAACCTTTTCTTCTCCCTCCACCTATAGGTATATATAGTAGAACAGGGTTCTTTAGCCTTGTGTGGCAACCAGTCTAGGAGAAAGTAACTCTGAATTCAAAAACTGTATTTAGCCCTGGCGTATCACACACTATAAAGCTAAAGGATGATCATTCGTATTGGCTCGTTGATCCCAACTGCGGTCAGAAATGATGACACTGACAACTAATTTTACTCTTGAAATAGCTTGAAGTAAACGTCATTTCTCGTCCATATTTTTCTCGCACTTCTCTACTTACCACCTACGATCTTCAAATAATTAAATGAAACGTTAATCACCATCTTCTGTCTTCCTGAATCCATTTCGTTTATAAAATTTCTCCTCATTAAACTTTTCTCATTCTCTATCACGTTATGTGACCCCTGGCACAATAATGGCATTATTGCCTGACTTGGCGTGAAATGTTAAAAAAAATGGTGTATGCAGTTTACATTATAGTCGTGCGTTCAGTCACTAGCACAGGGAATTCATTTCATGCGGCCCGATTCCAAGAATATAGAATACGCGTAGAATTAAATAACAAATATCCATGCTGAGAATGAAAATATTTTTAAAAAATCTCAGAAAATTACCACATAGGAAATGAACCTGGAGAAGGCTCGCGAATATAAGAGTCCAAATCCCGTGAGAATCAGTCTTCAAGACATCCTTCCTCTTTCTGTCTCCAAGAAATTTAGCTTTCTGATTCTTAGTATGCCATTTCGTTTCCATTTTCTTGAAGGATTCTTCGATTCTGCCTGTATATCTGTGATGAGTTGTTAACATTATTTAAATTAACTATATTCATACTAATAGCCACATCTTTGTTGAGCTTTAAACGTTTCAATCTTTGTGCCAAACTTCTTCAGGTGTCTGTCGATCCGGCTATTCTAAAAAGAATTTCGAAATGAACCCTTCGGTAAATCTTCAGTTTGATTTTCATCATTTCGCTGTCCAGGTCTAGGGATTTTTTTTCTAGTAGATTAAAGCTTTAGTTCCTAAATTTGGTATTATAGTAATTTTGAGTTCAACCCTTGGGCAGGGTATTACGGACACAGCCTCAGCTGAAACTGACCCATCAATAACTGCCTTTCCACCTTGTTTCTAAAGCCTTCGCAGTACAAATGACCACCTCCTTTTCCACGTAGATCGATCCAGAGCAAGTTGGGGAGCCCCAGTTTGTGTTTCTTTTTTCATGTTTCTTCTTTAACTGTAGTCCATCATGACACTTCCGATCGGATCTTAGTCTTTTAAGGCCTTGAGGTATCAATTTTAGAGCAATAACTAAGCAGTACTAGAAATTAACAAGACGATAGGTCAGTAGGCAAGGACAGCGGCAGGAGAAACTTCAACTACCGCAGATTAAATGAAAGGTTCAGTTTGTAATTCCCTGAATGTAGACCGGACCGAGGAAGACGTTTAAGAGGTCGGGGGCAAAATGAGTGGGATTTTGTAATAATAATAATAATAATAACAACAACAAAGATTAGGTAAGTAGTTCGAATATCAAGAAGAGTAAATAAATTAAAACTATTTTGTTGGTTAGCTAAAGATTTCCCGGGCTGACAATGAACAGCTTACCACACATGATAGGTCCTGACCTGTCATCGCCAATACAGTCTCTTTCTTCCGGACGTGATATGGATTCTCTTTGTCTTTTCTACAAATATTTTCATGGAAACTGCTCTGACGAGCGACTTTCACTATGAACCAAGAAGATAGAATAAAAGAAAAAGAACAGCATCGGAACCGAATAAATATAGACCCCAGAGGAGGAGGTGTTATATAGGAATAAAGAATTAAATTGATCACATGACCATAGATGAAACGCATATATAGGAAGTCATGTGACGTCTAAGTGATCGTCATTTCTAGTCTATCCTCTATTACTATACGGATCGCTATTCTCTATTCTATTCACTTTACTATTTCTCAATTCAGATCACTATACGATAATTAATATTCAAGCGACTATTATAGAGCAAGTACTTAGTGCGAGTGTTATTCGAAGGCGTCTGAAACCAGCATTGTTCAACGGCGTACTATAGTTGCATCTGCGCTTACAAAGTCTCTACTACAACGAGCATATAAGTAAGTGACAACGTGTATTCGTTGACATTACAAAATTAGCAACGAGTTTACGTTGATAGCACAAAAGACTGGTACCCCCAACTACAAGACTTTAAGCGTGCTACTAGGTTGATATCTAGGTCCCACCCTTTTACCGTCTAAAAAGTAAAATGTAACCACCTCTTATATCCCAACAGCTTCTTATCTCGCACTTCGCGACAGTGGAACTACCTTCCTCTTACTTACATCCCTGAGAGCTATAATCTTCAAATATTCAAATGTAATGTCAATTGACATCTTCTGATGCCTTGATCCTTATCCCCGCCCTTCTGTATATCCTTTCCTCAAACAGACCTTTTTACTCGTATTCTATAACTCCTTGCGTGCTAATGGCATCCCCGCCTTGCATGGGGTGAAATTATTTTCACTGTCAAACAGTTAAAATAACCACCTCATCTACTCCAAAACATTCTTTTCTCACACTTCTTGACAGTGGAACTCTCTTCCCCTTACTTGCTTCTCTGGTAGCTATAATCTTCAAATATTCAAATGTAATATCCATCGACATTTTTGATGCCTTGATCTTGATTCCCGTCTTTCTCTATATCCTTTGCTCAAACAAACCTCTTTACTCTTACTTTAACTTTCTGTAACCCCTTTTCCTGGTAGCGGCACTCCCGTATTGCCCTTAAAACAAAAATAAATAAATATAATAACCTGGACGTGGTGTAATGATAAGCAAGCCTGTTTCGCTAGAACAATTACAGTTGTCTAGAGAGTTTCGTCCTCAATGCTTGTCCCGTATTTTCGGCACTGGGCTTCTAACCTATGCTTAGAAATCACCATAAAGAAAATTGGTCTGTTCAGGCAACTAGCTTTCTTCTTCCAGGTTCTGTATCCTTTCTGGAGATCAACTTTTGCAGAGTCAAACTCTTCCAGCTCCCTCTCCTATTCTGCCTCCAAGAAAAGTCACTTTCTGTTTCTGAGTATGCCATTTTGTTTCCAGTTTTCTTAAAACTCCGGCTTACAGCCAAATCATGTTGAAACACTGGTTTTCGCACAATCTTTTTTTTCTAATGAGGCGTGTCCCTTCATGACTTGCCGATTTGGCTCTGCGATTTCCCCGTATCCCTTTTAATAAGTTTCGTCCCTCTTCCACATCCCCCAGACCACGTTCTGTCAACCACTCTCTTAACCCCGGTAGGTATGTCATGCGTTGTTTTCCCTTGTCGTTCTTTCCTTCTATTCGACTTGCGAGTATCAGATTCTCCATGCCCCCCTTTCTCATTACGTGTCACAGAAATTTCAGCTGCCTCTTCCTTATGTTAAGCTTCTTCCTTGTTTTGCATCCTCTCCATCATTGCTCACACGCTCTGTCTAGGATATACTTAGCATTCTTCTGTATAACCATATCAACGTTGCCTCGAGTCTCTTCTTCATCTTTGAGGACGTTCAATATTCACTGTCGTAAAGGAAGACAGTTGCCACTTAGCAGGTCAGTACTCTTTTCTTTGTTACCAAAGAAACTCCGCTGCCATACAGTAATCTGCCCAGCTTTTGCAATTCGTCCTTGGCCATCCTGATATGTCTTCTGATCTTAGCGTCGCACGTATCGTCCTCCGTTAAAACACTTCACATATGTTTAAACTTCCGAACCTGCTTCATTAAAATCAAGTTATTTCTGATAGCTTTATGTCGACTTCAATAAATCGAAACATCATACTTGACGACATCCATGATACATTTGTGGCTGCCATATTTTATACAATCGTTGGATGACATGTCTGGGTGGGCGGTAGTTTATCGTAACATGAAAAAATAACCCATCCATTTCCACCGCTGACCGTATTTTTCTATTTTAACGTAAATCTGACGTTTTACTGATTAATCTAGACATACCCACAAGTATATTTTTAATTCTGAACTTGTACCCACCTTTAAATTCCGAAAAGAGGTAATGGTTTGTTTTTAAATTTGCCTAAGGAATCATTTTCTCACAAGTTATCTACCATCGCCTGAGGAAGTAGCATTGAAGCATGAAAGTTGTGTGTAGCGATATATATATATATATATATATATATATATATATATATATATATATATATATATATATAATGAAATGCACAAAGGTCGACAATTATTTTGAGACACTTTTTATGTTTATACATTTTTTTTTATAGATACAAATATTTAAGTAAATGCTCTGTTTATAATAAGCAGTATTAACGACATTTACCGGCTTGAATGAATGAGAAATCTTCATAGAAAATATGCCTCCTCCGACAGGAATCTAACCAGTATCCTATATGGGACCGACATATAACTTGACGTGCTTTTTTCCGATTGTGCCACAGAGGAACGTTTCGATTACCAAGGTCGATTTTACCGCTTTTAAACAACAATTCTCCATGATTTTCTCTCATACATTTATGTCCGCTCGATGCGTATCCAAATGTAAGCAGATCACGTCAAACATTATGAAATGGACAAAGTCCGACCATTACATTGAGAAATATTTTATATATTATCTATAAAAAGAACATATAAACATAAAAATG
The DNA here is from genome assembly GCA_903632075.3 of Acanthosepion pharaonis. Classification (NCBI taxonomy): domain Eukaryota; kingdom Metazoa; phylum Mollusca; class Cephalopoda; order Sepiida; family Sepiidae; genus Acanthosepion; species Acanthosepion pharaonis. The sequence goes on along the minus strand of CAHIKZ030001902.1, from coordinate 608,196 downwards.
TATCTCTCTTTCTCTCTCTCTCTCTCTTTCTCTCTCTCTCTCTCTCTCTCTCTCTATATATATATATATATATATAGTTTCTAAATATTAAAAATTATTAAGTTTCTAAACAATAAAAATCTATTAAACAATAGACATGTTAACGGATTTTTGCCGACATCATCAAATTTTTGCATTGAATAATTAGTATAAAAACAAACTAACAATAAAATAATTTTATAATCCATAGCCCTAATAAATAGTTTAAATACCCTACAAAAAAAGATAACCCTTTATGAAGTCGTCAAAAAACAAATGTTACGGCAGTTTTTTTATATACACAAAACCCTTTCAGAAAAAAAAAATAAAAAAAAAAAATCTCCATAGACGCGTAAACCAGGCTTGGCTAAATCATCTTCCGTTTTAAATTTAGACACCCCAACCTTACCCTGACTTGACATCTATGAATGTAACTCTATACTGATACAAATTATTAACACCATGAACCCCTACCTATTTAAACAATCGATCTAGCCGTTACCATAGAAATTTTGATTTCAATAATGAATATGCTTTTAAAACACGTAAATTTCAGAAATAAGTTATTCCAAAAAAAAAATTCGCTTGAAGATGAAACAGAGCTTAGTACTTTAATTCAATTTAATTCAAATAATTATACTGAAGTTTTCGGCTCTTGTTTTGAAACATGAGAACTCTTATGTAGCGTGTTGGAATCATATTTTTAAATAAATAATTATATATATATATATATATATATATATATATATATATATATATATATATAATGTAGGAGTTTAGACATAAATCATTATTATCTCCCCCCAAAATTTTAAAATCTAAAAATATTTTCTGCCTTTAAATAAACTCCATAAGGTTGATAAGCCTTAAAAAATAAATCAATCTTCCGTTTCTTAGGCGCTTCGGCGATAATACTCTCAGCATCGTTTTCTTGAATTACATTACTGTTGGTTCAAGTTTTCTCTTCATCTGGGAGGAGATTGTCTAGCATTCACTGCCCTATTGCAAGAGTGATATGATTTAGTGTTTGAGCACTCTTTTCTCTGTTACTAATAACGTTTTCCTGTTTCTTAAAATTTTGCGTAATTTTTGGAATGCATATATGGCTATTCTAATAACTGTTCGAATTTCGCTGCCATATATTCCACCCAATGTTTTAACACTCCATATATATTTAGATTTTTTTTTTGACAATCAAATTCAACGTTAAACAGTACAATAAAGACCAGCAAAACAGTTGCTCTATTATATTAGGTTTTTGCAGGCTCCCATTCAAGATCAAAGTCAATATTTATCATTAGATGCATATCCATGGATCCGAAGAAAAAACGTATTTATATTCTAGGGATCGTAATAAATTTCAGTTACTTTGACCAGTTGAGATGAAGTAATTTAAGAATGGCAAATATTTTAAGCTGTGTTTGAATGATTATTTTATCGGGAAATTTAGTCTTTTTTTATAGCTTATTCCGTCGTCCACCATTAGACTAATCAAAATTTCCTCACACTTCGTTATGTTCTTAATTTTTAATTATTTTGCTCGTTTTCTTTTTTGGTTCTTGAATTCTTCATTTGTTTATTTTTTTATTTTCCTTTTTTATAATTTTATTTCTAGAAGACTTTTGGTTTCTCTTTTCATTCATCGCTTCTTTCTCTTCTGGCAACTGTAACTACTACAGCTACTACTACTACTGCTAATTCTACTGCCACTCACGCTTCTTCATATCATCCGACCCACAAATCTAATTGATTTAAGCCTCATAGAAGTTAGACATCATCGTCAGAAGTTGTCATTCCGGTGCCATTGTGTAGTCTTTAGTTAATTAAAAGACTCCATTCATAGGTCTCAGATGTTCTAGCAAATTCCCTTTCTATAATCCAGTGAATTGCTAATTGATTACAAAAGAAAAATATCCGTGAAAATGCTTTGACTCTTATTTTAAGAATATGTGACTTCCTCTCAGATGTTTCGTGTGACAAATTGATCGAGTTTGTTAATTAACATACATTCAGTAGGAAATAACCACGTTTTGATGTCGTCCAAAATTACAATGATTATCCATTAGTCATTTTGACTACCATCTCTTTTATCATAATGACACTTATATTATTTAGACCCGTAGCATCAGTAGAAGTAAGGATGTCTGAAATGTTATTATTAGTTCAAGCATTGACAATGTTATACATTTTCTACAAGTATTTTTGTTATCGTAAATTCAGTTGCTTTATTTCCACTAGTAGTATTAGTAGCAGTAATATTAAAATTAATATCGTCTTTGGTTAGGCGATAAACTACATTCGATAAGTAAGCCTCTGGTCAGGAGGTTCTTAGGAGCGTAGAACCACCTCCTAATTGCTGGTGTTCCAAGGTCTAACCTGACCGAGGGTGGTAGAACTTGTTAGGGTCCAAGCTATGGGCAAATAGTTAACTCCAAAACTAGGGTCAAAACACTATGAAAATGTAAAATTGGTTTTAATACCAGCAATAATTCTTTTGAGGAAAAATTATTACCCGTATTACATTTTTGAAGAAAAAATATTACCAATAATTTAGGGGAAAAAATATGAGCAGCATTATATTTTTAAGAAAAAATATTACTAGGGGTAAAAATCATGTCGGTATTAAATAACCCAATGAGGTTGATAGGCTGTAAAACCAAACAAACTAAAACAATTAAAATTAATTTTTATTACATGGAGTATAGTCAACCATTATTTATTTTTGATTCGTATTTCAATTGTTTTATTTCTACTAGTAGTATTAGTAGTAGTAATATTATCTAGAATTTTTATTAGATAAAGCATTGTCAGTCATTATTCATTTTTTTACTAGTATTTCTTTCTTCATAACTTCAATTGCTTCATTTCTACTAGTAGTATAAGTAGCAGTAATATTAAAGTTAATTTTTATTAGATTTTTTTGATTTTATAATCAACCATTATATCTTTTTGACTAGTATTTCTTTCATCTTAATTTAAACTGTGTTTTTTTTTCTACTAGTAGTATTAATAGTAGTAATATAATCTGGAATTTTCATTAGATAAAGCATTATCAGTCATTATTCCATAGAGTCTCGGATTTCTTATAGTCTTTCCAGTTTTTTTTCTTATCGAAACTATTCAGACTGCCTACCTAAGATAAATACGGATAAAAATTAATGAGACTAATTTGAATGACGGAAAACATATTACTTCCGGTTTTAAGTATAACTGAAGAAAAAAAGACTGTTTTGAATTGGAAATTGGCATAATATATTGTTGCAATAAAAATTTACATCACTAAAATCGTTTCTTTAATTTCTGTCTCATCTCTCTACACACAAACACACACGTACATGAATACCCACAAACTTTTAACTGTAAACCATGGTCTAAGTTGCATTATCGCGTTGATTTACAAACACACACAGATACATGCATATACACAAACACATACATTTAACTCACAGTAAACCCTGGCGTCTACGTTGTATTATCGCTTTCATTCAAACACACAAACACACACGCAACCATGTATACACACTAACATAAGCATTTAACTTACAGTAAACCCTGACGTCTAAGTTGTATTATCGCTTTGATTCACACACAAGAAACACACACAGACTTACACAATCAAACAAACACACACACACAGAGACAAGGAAAAAAATCAACCTAACACCAATAAAAACGCATAAATTATTTTTTAACATAATATATACTTGGCTAAAATGAAAAAAAATATGGAGACAATTACTGATACCTCCTAAACGATAACAAAAAATATTTATCTCAGAAACTCTAGTGACGAGTGGCTGAATATGACATCAATCAGCTGGCTCATTTCATATTTGTGTTATTCATATATATATATATATATATATATATATATATAGAGAGAGAGAGAGAGAGAGAGAGAGAGAGTGAGCTGGGTAAATCAAATGGGTAGATATTAGCACACGTATATGCGCGCGTTAGCGTGCATATACAGGTAAGCAAATAATTATTCACTAAATTTATTTAAGGTGTAAATAACAGTGCTCAATGTGCTTAGACAGAGCTAAGAAATATATATTAATAAACATACATATACCTAGGTAAATTTTCGTGCCTGATGACTTGGCAAAACAATGGAACAATTTGGACTACAAACGTAGGTGTGTATATATATATATATATATATATATATATATATATATATATATATATATATATATATATATATATATATATATATACATGGGCAGTAGGGGTGTATTTAGACAGCAATCCTTCTTTGATGTACATTTCATTGAATACACCAGACAAGGTGCTTTTATTTAGTTTTTTTTTTATACAATTTCTCATGCGATTTAATAATTATTTTTTCTTTTCAGATGGTAAATTATATAAAAAGTGTCCGAATGTTCTTACTATCCGAGCGCTTTCGGCTATACATTTAGCCATTTTCAAGGATTAAATACTTTAACTGTTAAATAAGAAATATTTTGTTGCATGTATATATTTATATAGTGTATATTAATTTTTTTAAAACAAGGTCAAGACACTGTGTCCATGTTCATAGTTAATATTATTAAGTGTTGTTTTTTTGTTTTGTTTTTATTAATAAGGCTTCCATTATTTTTAGCCTTATTTTGGCATGTAGATGATGTTATTAGATTAGTGTTGTCAACAAGTATGTTAGGAATAGTGTCTGGTAGGTCCCCATGAATATTTAAATGTGATCTAATTGAGCTATGGTCAAAAAGATGTAGAGTGAGTCTGCGTGTCAGACATGTTGTAGTGTCGCCTATATAATTATTTACGAATTTAATTGACCAGGAATCTAATTCCTTAATGGGCAAAAAGCGTTCGGTTAAAAAGAAAATTCGGGCAATTTTTATATAATTTATAATCTGAAAAGAAGAAAAATATTAGATCGCATGTGAAATTGTATAAAAAAAAAACTAAATAAAAGCACCTTGTCTGTCGTATTCAATGAAATGTCCATATATATATATATATATATATATATATATATATATTTATTAAAGACATTTTTATGTTTAACGTTGTTTTTTATAGATACAAGTATTTAAGTAAATGCTCTGTTTATGATAAACAGTATTAAATAACATTTTTATCATAAACAGAGCATTTACTTAAATACTTGTATCTATAAAAAAACAACGTTAAACATAAAAATGTCTTTAATAAATAAATTGTCGGACCTTGTCCATTTCTTAATATATATATATATATATATCTATATATAATTGAATAAAAAACAGACCACGTTCAGATTCCATGTAATAAGCTATTTCACCATAACTCTTTTAACAGGGTTCTGGAACATCAGACTTTACTTCCAAAAGCTGAAATGAAAAATGAAAAGAAATTCACACGTTTTTGACGGACCTCATCAAGTATAGGTAAATAGCTTATTACATGGAATCTTAACGTGGTCTGTTTTTTATTCAAACATATCTGCTCTGAATTTTACATTGAGCTCTCTGGATATCGTCCTCCTCGGGTCTACCCATACTGATTACCTAAGTTTGCATAAACTATATATATATATATATATATATATATATATATATAAACATATACTTATATATATAAAAAAACATATACATAAACATATATATATACACATATAAGGCATTTTTATGTTTTTTTTTTCTTTTTACAGATACAAATATTTAAGTAAATGCTCGGTTTATAATAAAAAGCATTAAACAAAATTTACCGCTCTGAATGTCCGAGAAATTTTCACAGAAAATATTCGAACCTGCATCCTATACGGAACCGTCTTTTAGCTTGACATGCCTTTACCGATTTGGCCACAGAGGAGCGTTCGTTTAGCAATGTCAATTTACTATATATATATATATATATATATATATATATATATATATATATATATATATATATATATATATATATATATATATTCGGATATATGACTCACTCTACACCTTTTTTATATATATAAAATGTGTGTGTGTGCCTTTAAATAAAAAAGAAAGGGCAATAAGATATATAATCCGGTGTTCTTATTGATTTTTTTATTTTTACAAAATAGTGCTCAATGTAAATTTACAGAGCATTAATATTATAAATTAACTGATTGAAAATATATATATATATATATATATATATATATATATATATATATTAGTACACATGGAATAAAATTCCAACAACCAAAATCCCTATTCGTAAGAAAGTGCCCAATACTGTGTAGAGCTAATAATGTTTATTCAAATTTCTAAAATATGAATGTTATAAGATCACTGCAAAAGTTTGAAACAAAATTGCAACTTTCGTAAACATTTTATAGCATACATATGTTATACATTTGAATTAATATTATGTATACGTGTGTGTGTGTACGCGCGCAAATCTCTGTCGTTGCTAACAGCATCGGATGTTCCAAAGCCATCGTCCATCTAAATACAAAGCCGGCTCGACATTGTGATAATTTCTGTGATCGGACGGGATTCGGCGCCTAGAGTGTGATTTCACCGGAAACCAGTAAGCAGAGGCCATATCATAGTGATATGATTCGGTGATTAAACATTCCTTCCTGCAAATTGCCATGAGAATACACAAATCGCATGCGTCTCTGGCAGTCTCTTAGTACGGGTTATTGTCATTGGGTCAATACTGAGAGTCTAAATTGCGATGCCAGCTACGAACAATTTAACAACATTGTAGACGCTGAAGTGATATATATATATATATATATATATATATATATATATATATATATATATATTCATACTTGCGTGTGTCTGTGAAAAATATAGTTTTAAGTTATGCTATATTGATGGAATAAAGTGCTCAATATCAGAGGTATAGTGTATGTAAATATAAAAGTGGACATTGATGGCACGTGACCTGATGATTGCGTTTGGCATGAAACAGCCTGTTGCCTCTCAGTAGTGAGTTCAATGGTCTCACACCACACACACACACACACACACACACACACACATATATATATATATATATATATATATATATATATATATATATATATATTCCATACAAATATATGCGTTTTTTCTGAAACTCGACTTCTGTTATATCTAATTAAAGAAAAAAATTTTTCGTAGATGAATATATTTTGATAATGCAATATATTATCTGCAAAAATACCTCATATTTAAAAAAAATATATATATTTAGAAAACTACATTTCTGATGATCTAATTTTTGTAATTTTTCGTATTTGTCCGATATGAATGTTTTTAGACTATTTCTTATTTTATAAAGGTTTTCGTCCATTTATTAAATACAATTTTTTTCTTACTCCACTTCTTGATCTGTGGCCTTTTCAGTAAGAAATCATATTTTCTTTGCCTTTTATTCATTGTGCAACGGAAAGTTTGACAAAAAATTGCGTAAATGAAGTTTATATTTACATATTCACCGATTTTGTGTAATGGCGACTCTGAAAGCCAACGCATTAAGGAGAGAAAAAGAAAAGTAAAAGAGGGGAACAATTCTAATGAATCAATTCCTACAAAATAAATAAATAAATAAATAAAAATAAAAAAAAACAGGAAAGAAAATGTTACAAATAAAAATGAGCATTTACGAAGAGTAACTTCTTTTTTCAGATTTTTTATTTACTAGCGATTAAGGTGTTTAATCGTTTGAAATCTTTCCACACAAAAATGTCTTTCCACGTTCACAGAGAAGATCTTTTCTGTTAAATCTCACCAAATAATGTTAGGTTACTTATCGCAAATATTAATTCACCCCAAGAAAATATAAATTTTAAATTCAAAGCTTGTTTGTTTTTTGGGGGTTTTTTTTTTTAGTAAATTTTTGGCATTTTTTAAAGAATTATAAATTAGTTTTTTTTTATTATTAAATTTTTGACATTCTTTTGAAATTATGAATTTTAAAATATAAATGTGTTCAGCTTGCCTCAGAATTAAAAATTACCAAATATCAACGACTTATTTGTAATGACAAAAGTACGCAGGCGTAGGCTTTAAGAAAGCTTTATTCTACTGAGAATAGAAGGTTTGCGTATAGTGTAGTTTTATAGTCCCAGTAAACAGAAATAGCTCTCTCAAAGAGCAGAGTAACAAAACAAGGGGAGACCACTCTTGATTATTCAGAACGTTATTCACACTTCGTAAGTGTGGATGATACAATTAAAAAAAAGTCTGATTTTGGTTTGTTTATCGGGGTGAGCAGGAACATAGACCCTACACTTAGAAAGATCGCACACAAGTCCTCCACATTTAGGGTGATTCCAAAGGTCAATGCAAAAGGAGTGCAATGGAAGGGACCCACTCTGGTACAATTTGGTGTGAATTTTAGTAAATATAAAATCTTTTCATTTTGCGTTGAATCAATATTTTGTGTGAATTAATATTTTGGGGGCAATTAACAGAAGAGATCCAAGGGAAATAACTTCATTGCATAAAAAAGTGATTTAAAATTAGCGAAGAATAACAATAACAAAATCAAATAAAGAAGCAATAACAACAGTAAATAATCATTATTAATATTATTATTATTATTATTATTATTATTATTATTATTATTTTCTTTGATTTCTGGCGTTTACACATTTCTTTCCGGGTTCCGCCCAGGGACCTAATGTTAGAAATGGCATCATGACACTTTCCACTGACCAAAAAAAAAAATTACATAGATAAAGCCCTTCGAAAAGTTTGGGCTGTACTTCTCAGAACAATATTTTGTATCTCTTTGAGGCATGGGCTTCCAGGAATTCCTTCAATTAGTCTACTGGAATCTTTTCCAACCAATCCTAGGGCTCCAACTACAGCAGGGATTATTGATGTTCCCATATGCCACATTTTCGAGATTTCTATTTCAAGGTCCTTGTATTTTGACAGCTTTTTGAATATCTTCAAAGATATATTGTAGTCAGCAGGGACTGCCATATCAATAAGGAGACACCGTTTTTGTTTGTGGTCTTTAACAACAATATCTGGCCGGTTGGCCTTTACTGTTCTGTCAGTGTGTATTGTGTAGTCCCATAGAATTGTAACAGGTCCTATCTCCGTAACCGGGTCTGGGTGGTGTTATTATTATTATTATTATTATTATTATTATTAATAATAATGATGATGATGATAATAATAATAATAATAATAATGATGATGATGATGATGACAATAATCATAATAATAATAATATCGCACCACACACCGAAAAAATGACAAGATCATCACCATGTAAGAGTCGTAGAAAGCCTGGATGTCTCTAAACGTTGGTGTTTACTAATTATATATATATATATATATATATATATATATATATATATATATATATATATATATATATATATAAATGCTAATAGACTACATACTGTAATTAAAGATTACAAATATTTCTGCAAGATAGAGTAGTACCCTCAGATAAAGGTATATCTGTTAAAGAATATGAAAATTTAAATCAATGTAAGGATCTTAAAATTGAAAGAAAATGGGACACCTTAAATCTCGTATGTTTTTAAAATTGTTTTCTCTCTAAGAAAGGAGATAATGGCAAGAGGACACGTCGGGTTACAGGGAGCGGAAGTGAACGCGAAGTTTTAAGTGAGGAAAGAAAAGTAAAGTGACAGGGTCCAGGGAGACAGAAAATGGCGATTGACCTTGCATATCATTTTTTGAAGATTGTAATTATTAGGGAAGCAAGAAAGCGGAAGGGAGTCCCGCAGGCGAGAAGTGCCCAGAAAAGAAGTGCCAGTTGCATTTAGCTAGTTCAGCAGTAAAACGGTGAGACCTAACTGCCAATCTAGTAACACGCTTAAATTAATGGAGTTGAGTCACAAAGGAAAAAAAAGCTCGGCAGAAAAAATGTTATGGAAATATCGTACACAAAACATAAATGGAGGTAGTAATTTAAAATAAACATTGGTTTATATGTTTTAGATAAATACTTATATATTCTTTAATAATAATAATAATAATAATAATAATAATAATAATAATAATAAAATCTCTCAAAATACAACGAATTAAAAGTGGAAATCTCCAAAACGTAGAATATGAGGACATCAATAATTCTAGTTTCAGTTGGATCTCTTGTATTGATCAGAAAATGTTACGATAGGCTCATAGGATGGATTTCTGATAGACCACGTCTTAAAGAAATAAAAAATAAATTGTAATCACAAATACAGCCCACACATTACGAAGAGTTTTATCTATGAAAAATATGTTTGATCTTAGGGTTTGTTTGTTTTTTTTTTACAAAAATGATCAGTGGAAAATGCCATGAAGCCATATTTGACCTTAGAATCCGGAAGCCATTTTGACCTTAGGACCCGGAAGTCATTTCTGACCTTAGGACAGAGAACGCAATGTGTATACATCAGAAATCAAAAGAAATACACGCACACAAAAAATAACAACAGCAATAATAATAATAATAATAATAATAATCTGTATATTAATACACTTATCTCACTTGGTTGAGAAGCAAAAAGAAAAAGACAGATGCAGAGAAAAATAGAGAGTACATCATATGAAGTGATTAAGGGGGTCAGCTTAGATAAAGGCAGTTATTTGTAGTTGGAAGGCTAAATATAGTTTCCCGACCAAACGATCTGCTGCAGACAAATTAGTCCCTGAACTACAAGTGACATTTGTTTTTAATCTTATCTTCACTAATTTGTCACAGGCTGAACAAAATAACCCTTTAATTGCTATCTTCAGGAATCGATGTGCAATGAATTTCTATTCCAAACTGAGAGGGACCTAGAGATAAAAACTGTGTGTGTGTGTCTGTGTATGTGCTCGCGCATAACAAATACGTGTGAGTGTGTGAGAGAGTTCAAAAGTAAAGCGAGAAAAAAAATGAAAGTGAACGTATCCCAGCGTGGGCCACTTTTACCCACGTTCGACTACATCTGAAAGGCAGAGCTGAAAAGCTGTGAAAGAAGCTAGGGAGAGAAAATCACACCGTTTTATAGGCTTAAGGAGCGCTCTGTGACGGGGCACTTGGTCCAGGGTCGAAACCTTTGGTTACGGCGCCAACTGTGACGTCGCTCCTCCTGGTCGCTCTTCGCTGTTCCAAGCGTGCCGTTCCAACCCCTTGGTTAGATGATTACCAGCCTCGCCTTTCCCAACCCGCTTCCAACACCTGGTTACTAGGGTAACTGTACTGATCTCCGGTCTGTCTACCCACGTTGTGATTAGATCTTAGACAGACGGGATCAAACAGGGATTGGGGGCCGTATGCAAGTTGAGCACGACGGGGTGGCAAAACACAAGTAAAAAGAAAAAACTCACGAGACAAAAAAATTACTGATAAAAAAGGTAACAACCTTTTATATCTAATGTTCGTTACATAAAAATTATTCTTACTTCCCGACCCGCTTTGTGGACTGTGGCACCAAGCTCCTATCATACAACTTAAAGACTTCGAATTGTCTACTCTTCAGAATTGTGTATGTCGGAGTGTGGTCTAGTTCGACACTGGGTCTAATCTCTACCAGTCGTTCACAGCTGATTCTTCTCTTCGGCTTGAGTTGGACGTATTTCTTCACTTCGATTTGGTTTGGTCGAATTTCTGTTCTTGGGCTTGGTTTGATTTCAACTTCTTCTTCTTCCGTCCTGCAACTCTTTTCTGTCGACTGAGGTTGAACTGATTTGCTTGTTTGGCCTGCAACTTTACTGCCTGTCTGAGGTGATCTGAGCTCTCTGTCGTCTGAGGTGATCTGAGCTCTCTGTCGTCTGAGGTGGAACTCTCTGTCGTCCGAGGTGGACCCTTCTCGCTGCCGTCCGGGGAACTCAACTGCAACTGATTTCTGTCGACTGGGGTCCTGCTTTTATTGACGCCGCAACAAACTGGGGTGGGTCTGTCGGCGTCAGGGTTTTCTCGATAATTCCAAAAGTCGCACTACTTCTGATTTCCCATTATCGCTCTTATTTTCACCCCTACTTCCTCACAGTGCCTCTGGTGGGGAGGCGCATACCCATCTCTCCCGGTCTCTCGTATGTCAGGTGACCGTTTTCGACCAATGGGTCTTGATCGAGCGTCCTTTCTCCTCTTCTCGCATATCACGTGACCGCTTTCGGCCAATGAGATTCTGGTTGGGCGTGTGACGTCTCCAATCGGGCGTGGCTTATCCCGGCTTTTGTTCTGGGAAATAGACACCTTGCTAAAAAAAACAAAATCTAATTTGGCCTTTTTTCGCACGTACGAAAAATGACAATCTCGGCCTTTCTCACCTTCCTGGTCTTTGTCAAAACAGCCTGCCGCTAATTAGATGTGACTTCAGGAAGGATTTTCGCTATCTGTGAGCCAAGAACAATCGTTTTTCACCTCTTTGTTTTGTGCCCAGACCTGATAGTCAAAAATCATAATTATCTGAATCGTAAATGTCTTCACTTCATCATCGTGGGGGTTCCAATTTTTAACAGGTCAGAATCTGTATACAATTCCAGCGGTCACCTTCTCATCCCAAAAGACACTATTCTCCGTTTAATCTTTCGTTTTCCATTGTTCTAAAAAATCCCATTTCTCCAAATTGATAATGAGTCTTTTACACAAAAGTAGGCCAGATGCTTTGACCGACATTTTTATCAATCGTACATATGTTCATACACTGTTACCAAGTCTGTTTTCTTTCTTTCTTTTAATTACCTTTAATTCTACTCTCCCAAAAAAACAATTTCCATTGTCTTTTTGGAATTCGGTCAGGCGCGCCGACCTCGATACCTCTTGACACCTGTTTTCGCTAATGACCGGCGTTTTGCATTTTTCTTTCTCTTTCTCTTTTTCTTTCTCTTTCTATTTTCTTTTTCTCTTAGGATCGCCTAAGTACAATTAGAAATTATTCTTCGTCTAAAAAAAACTAACAACTGGTTAATAATCCGAATAAAAAAATTAAATCATATTTCTATGAATATTTCTTTTTTCTAATAATGCAGGGTGCCACACTCAATAGAAGCGATGTTTTTAGCAAAGTGAAGCGGCATAACCCACAAATGCCTTCAAGTTGAAACTTTGCAGATAAATAATTAGATGCATATTTTAAATGCTGTGTGAATTTGATCTTTCTCCGTGATTTAAACTTAATAGCATTTCATTTCAGTAAAGTGTTTAGCAGTATTTTATTAATAACTCGCTTAAAAACCGCACTTTGTGAGGACTTTTACGCTAGATCCTGTGGAGGGCTAATTGGGTCACCGACTAAAAACTAAAGAGACCTCTGGTCCAGCTGAGAAAACAACAATGGTACTTTTGAAGAAAGAACTTTCAATTCTTCAATTCACTTCGTGAAACCCCAAAACGTCTCTCTAACTCTGATTCGGGCATTAAGTCTAATTTCGGCCAAAAGACCCATTTGGGCCGAAAGTTCGATTTGGGCCAAAAGACCCATTTGGGCCGAAAGTTCGATTTGGGCCAAAAGACCCATTTGGGCCGAAAGTTCGATTTGGGCCAAAAGACCCATTTGGGCCGAAAGTTCGATTTGGGCCAAAAGACCCATTTGGGCCGAAAGTTCGATTTGGGCCACAAATCGCATTTGGACCGAAATTTCAATTCAGGCTAAAAAAAAAAAAAAAAATGATTTCTTCAAATCGCAAACTACGTGGATCTTCATTTGAGTTGAGTTCTTCAAATTAACTCTGATTCATTGGCATTTTGAAGAAATAAAACTGATTTCCACAATTCGTAAAGCTTTGGCGAGATTTTAAATTGAATTTCCAAAAGATTTTTCTTAAATTCACAAAGATTTTTGTATTAATTTAAACTAAATAAAAACTTGTAAAATCATATCTCTTCAGTTTTTTTTTTTTTTTACTTTTTGTAAATTTGAATTTTTAACTGTTACCGCTCCGGACACAAAAAGAAGTGTTGGATGTTTAGGTACCTAATGAAGGACAGATTTTCATCCGGATTCCCAACAGGTATAATATATCTATGTAGAGCAAGTATGTCCCGAATTAGAGGGGTTTCAGTCACACGGACAGACAGAATTTGTCTTTCATTTATTTAGATTTCCAATAAAAAGATGTTTTCATTTTGTCTCATAGTATTTAATTTAAACAAGTTCTAATAAAAATTCTCAGTAATCATTATCTTTAGAATTTATTCATTTTTTACCTAATCCGTCAAAATAATATATATATTTATATATATATATATATATATATATGTGTGTGTGTGTGTGTGTGTGTGTGTGTGTGTGTGTGTGTGTGTGTGAAAGTGTATATAAATATAAATAAATATATATATGTATAATTATTTATATATTATATGGCCGGTACTTATTAGAAAGCGCTCACTATCAGAGATAGAGCTAACATCTTTGGTTGGATAGATTTGAGTTTGTGACCCTGGGTTTCACTCTTTAGCGATCGTCAGACAAACGCCAAAGCGTGAAACCCAGGGTTACAAACTCACATCTATCCAAATATATATATATATATATATATATATATATATATATATATATATATATATATATATATATATTATAGAAATGGACAGTCCGACAATTATTTTAAGACATTTTTTTATGCTTATGCGTTCTTTTTATAGATACAAATATTATAAACAGAGCATGTCTTAAATATTTGTATATATAAAAATTTGTAGTTGACTCTGGATGACATCTAGAGGACCTGCCGACAGCAATGTCTGACAGGGATGTTTCGAAGGAACGAAAGTGTTGACTTCAATGTTCACTACATATATATATATATATATATATATATATATATATATTATAAATTAATTGATTTAAAATATGTTTTTTCCACTACACAGTTCTAACCATGTTTCAAAAATGGAAGCTAAAAGCCACGAATTTAATTTTGTAATTAGATTAAAGACATTAGTTCAATTTCCTCCTCAAGCGAATTTTCACTCTCTCTCTCTCTCTATATATATATATATATATATATATATGTGTGTGTGTGTGTGTGTGTGTATATATATATATATATATATATATATATATATATATATATATATATATATATATATAACCTAAGGAGCCGGGCAAACCTACCTAGGTTTCACCTAAACGGATCGTCAGGGTAAAACTTGACACTAACCTTGAACTCTGGACGTTTGATTTCGTCTCATGTTCTTAGTTCTTTCTTTTTTAGTTCCTCATTTTTCTTTGGGTACTGCTTTGTTCTACTGCAATCCTAATAATATCACATAATAAATATGATCCACAAAGAGAGCTCAATATATTCATTATAACAGAGCATACAAATTACATAACAAAATCCAAACTTACCTCATATGGCAGTGGTTGGTATAGATCTATTTAGACCAACGAGAAGTACGTCAGTCTCATTCATCCTCGGGGAATAGATTATAGACTCTGGGCTCCTCGGCGTGGTGTAATGGTTAGCAAGCTGGTCTTGCTAAAACTGTTACAACTGAATAGTGAGTTCGATCTTCACTGGGTGCCCCATACTTTCGGCCATGTGCCACATCTAAGCCTCGCTTAAAAACTCAATATAGACTATAGACTCTGAACACAGTCTATACAGCGGCGGTGAATAAGACAGACATACTACTCGTCCGTTGAAATAGATCTATGACCCTTATATATATATATATATATATATATATATATATATGTGTGTGTATAAGTGCGTATTTAGTCATGTCTGATTAAGTAAATTACAGACAATATGTCTACTTATCATTAATAAAATCAGTTGATATTCACGGATAACCTTCCATGTATTGCAATTACATAATATGAGAAATGTGCTATAACTATGAAAATCATTTTTAATTTACATTTCTCAAGAACTTTTGATCTTCTTCCAAGATCATCTTCAGGGGTGTACGTAGTAATACAAAACTGTGTTGTCCACGGGTCGAATTTTGCTCTTTGCCTTCAAAAAAGCGTTTATTTCATCTGATATATACATATGTGCGTGTGTGTGTGTGTGTGTGTGTGTGTGTGTGTGAAAAATATATAGAAAATAGGAAAGAACTCGTTAGGTAAATAATCCAAAGTTCTTTAGTATTTTTGTTATTATTTTTACAAAATAGTGATCGATACAAAAGTAGAGCATAAATATAATTATTTATTTAAAAATAAGATTCGAACGCTACATAACAGTTCTCATGTTTCAAAACAACAGCCGAAAACTTCAATATAATTATTTGAATTAAATTGAATTAAAGTACTAAGCTCTGTTCCATCTTCAAGCGAATTTTTTTAGGAATCAAAAGTAGACATTTATGTCTGTCTATATTTCTGAGATGAGGTATTATGTACATTAGTTACATTATTCGGACTATTGTCCTCATCTTTGTCGCCATATTTTTCACAACGTTTCGGCCTTTGTACGTTCCGGCCTTCTTCAGGTGGTTGGAATTTCGAACTGAAGCCTTTATTTCGCTCAATGGAGTAGAGTGTGAGTTCAATACCCGGTTAAGGCAGTGGATAACTTTCAGAGGGAAATTAGCAGGAGATAACTGACATCCATCAAACATGGTACCTGGAACTAGAACAGTCTACCCCAGTGAGCGAAATAAAGGGTTCAGTTCGAAATTCCAACCACCTGAAGAATGTTTTGCTGCTTCTAGACAAATAAAACCGGTGAGTACAGGGTTTCGTAGATAAAGAGTAGTATTTGGCTATTCTTAAAATAATAAATAAAAAAAGAAGTGCAAGAAAGCTGTTTTTGGGTCATCAATGGACGTTCCAACATGGCAATGACCCGAAACACACGGTCCGAATTGTAACAAAATAAGTATTGGCGTACCTGCACAAAGTTTTGACCTAAACCTCATTGAAAATTTATGGGCATGTTTGAAGTAAATAATAAGTGTTTCTTCGTTATGGGAGAAACTCGAAGCTATTGCCAAGGAAGAATGGAACAAAATCCCTATCAGTGTAGTGAATTTCCAAGCGTAGCTCAGATGTGGCACAAGGCCGAATGTAGGGGGCACCCAGTGAGGATCGAACTCACTGGCAATTGTTCTAGCGAGACAAGCTTGCTAACCATTACACCGCCCCGAGGTGCCCTATAGTGATTTTCCAAGCGCAGCTCAGATGTGGCAAAATGCCGAAAGTATGGGGGACACCCAGTAAGGATCGAACTCACTACTCACTCGTAATTGTTCTAGCGAGACAAGATTGCTAGCCATTACACCACCTCGAGGTGTCCCAATATAAAGATTTTCCAAGCGTAGCTTAAATGTGGCACAAGGCCGAAAGCATGGGGCATCCAGTGAGGATCGAACTCACTACTCAGTCGTAACTGATCTATCAAGACAAGCTTGCTAACCATTACACCACACCAAGGTGCCCAAATGATTTTCTAAGCACAAGGCCGAACGTATTGGGCACCCAGTGAGGAACGAACTCACTTTTCAGTAGTAACTGATCTAGCAAGTCAAGCTTGCTTACCATTACACCACACCGAGGTGCCCAAATGATTTTCTAAGCATAGCTTAGATGTGGCACAAGGCCGAACTTATGGGGCACCCAGTGAGGAACGAACTCACTTTTCAGTAGTAATTGATCTAGCAAGACAAGCTTGCTAACGATTACACCACGCCGAGGTCTCCCAAATCCCTATCAGTGTATATAGAGAAGGAAGTAACTATCAAAAATGATTAAAGAGAATAAACAAGAATGAATGTTAAACAATTGGTTATTGAGGCAAAAGGGCCAATAATTTTGTCGCATGTTAACTGTTTTTGGTGGGATTTTGTATTATTGTTTGACATTAAAATGAAAATCCTGTTGTCATCATTGCACATTCTTGTGTCATTTTCAAAAAAATGCAAATGAAGACTCCATTAAAATTTAAAAAGTGTTACAGTTTTATTTGCAATTAGGGAAGGGGTGTGAATAATTCAGTCCACGACACTATCTATCTCTCTATCTATCTATCTATCTATCTATCTATCTATCTTTTTCTCTCTCTATATATATCTATGTATCTCTCTCTCTCTCTATATATATATATATATATATATATCTATATATATATATCTATCTCTTTTCTCTCTTTCTCTCTCTATATATATATATATATATATATATATATATATATAGAGAGAGAGGGGGAGAAGTGGGAGAGTGTTTTTTGGGTGCTCAGAATCGTGCAGGATTGATTGATTGATTAGTTTTTACATCTTATCAACCCCTGGCAGGTTATTGAATTTCAGAAAATATTTTTAGATTGTAAGAATTCTTTTTTGCTGAGATAATAATTGATTACTGATATATATATATATATATATATATATATATATATATTAATCAATATCTGGGGTAGAAAAAGTGGATTCATACTTTTCCAAAGAGTATTTGCCTGTAAGTGAATATTATTAACCCGATGGAATTAGAACTCGGTTCACCAATTAACAATTCCGGGCCATAATTCATTATACCACCCGCACATCCAATTTTGCAGCACCTCATATCTCAAAGCACTGACCCATGTATGTGCTGATCACGCTCGACGTTGCTTAACTTGGGCGATCGAACGAGAACCGGTGTTTCAAGGTGATGTGGCCTAACAATCATGGGGTAGAAAATATAATGGTGTTTTTAAAAGGTAAGTGTACATATCTCTACGTGTGAGTATGTATTTAACACGCATATTTCCACCTAGATAAATGCATATACAGATATGCATTCTTGTGAAATACTTTTACACACAAAACACCCACACATATGCATTCTTTGTTCATGCTTTCCACAGGAACTGGCAGTTGTGGAAAATATTAGGGAGCGTACTTAAAACTTATCATATTGCATACATATATATATATATATATATATATATATATATATATATATATATATATATATATATATATATATATATATATTTTTTTTTGTGTGTGTGTTTGTGTGTAATCCTGCAGACAAAAAACTACATTTCATAAAGACGGAAGTAAATGCAGCTAAAAACCGGAAGAGGAAAATTTGAATTACAAATGTGGCGCAACATTGCAATAATTTTCTTTTTCAGGGTTGCTTTCACGTCTATTCGAGAAAATTGAATTTCCATCATTAATGATACAAACATCGACCGAATAGTTTTTCTCATATTTGTTTTGATAAAAAAAAAACAAAAAAAAAACAATTAGATTAGTTGAAAATTTATTGAGTTTGATATGATCGGACAGAGATAGATAGATAGATAGATAGATAGATAGATAGATAGATAGATAGATAGATAGATAGATAGATAGGTAGATGCGTACACCTAAATAGATAGATAGATATATCGATAGATAGAAAAGATACTGAGAGATTGTCCCTATATATATATATATATATATATATATATATATATATATATATATATATATATATATATATTATTAAAAATAAATCAGTTTGTCTTAGGACCGCAAAGACGTGAAACCCAGGGTTACACTCACATTCATACAACTATGTATGTTAGAGCTATCACTGATATTGGGCGCTTTCCAATAACACTGCACATATATATTATATAAATCACACAAGCACGCTCGTGCACACACAAACACACTGACTCCACACACAAATATATATATATATATATATATATATATATATATATATATATATATATATATATATATATAAAGCTCTAACTGAATTCAATGCTGTATTTTTTTTCCGTTTTCAATGTAAAATTATAACTGTGTTTCTTGTATTTTGGCCTCCCCTATATATAAGTCTCTTCCAATATATAAGTTCAAGAATAAAAGAATTATTACTGTGAAGAAGGGCCTTCTAGCAACGAAGCCCAGCAGTCGGTACTTCCGTGTTCTATGATCATCCATGACTAATCTGATAAATAATATAAAAGTGGACACTGGGGTCAACAGAGAGCGATGGCAGTCCGTTTCAAGCTTCAAAACAATCATACGTATATATATATATATATATATATATATATATATATTGTGTGTGTATTTAGGCAGCATTTTTTCATTCATACATGTTTCATTAAATAATATAGACAAGTGTTGTCTATTTATTTTATGTCAATTTTTTTTCGTAACGTCTGATAAGTTTAATAACATTATCCTTGAGCGAAGAAACAAATTTACAATATCGATCCATATTTTTTAATCCCATCTAAGCTTTCGGCTTACATAAGCCATTATCAAAGATAACAATTACAGTACAATATATTAAGCAATACACAGACAAGAATATGATAATAGTCTGTTATTGTTTACATGGATTATTTCCAAGCAACGATAAACACGTGCATATAAAACGCTGGAAGCGAAAATCGCACCGCAGCTCATGACGCCACACATGACCACGTGAGAGTGAATTCGAGAAGTATTAAGTATGGGAAGCCGTTGGTATAAACCAATGGCTTCTGTTACCAATTATAGACATTAGATTGGATTAAAAAATATGTATCGATATTGTGATTGTCTTTCTTCGTTTAATGATAATGTTATTAAGCTTATCAGACGTTATAAAAATAATTTACATAAAATAAATAGACAACGCTTGTCTATATTATTAAATGAAACATGTATATATATATATATATATATATATATATATATGATATTTTTCTTTCGACTAATTTTACTGACCACCAACTTCCCCAAATTGCGAATATCTCAGATATGCAAGAAACTGTCAGAAATTGTCTGTTTATTTCGCAAGAAATATGATGCGATCTTTCGACTTTCCTATGTCATCATGAGGATAGGTAGAGAGAAATGTCACATGACGCGCACGTGTGTGTGTGTGTGTGGGGGGTTATTTTTTATATGGATTTGACGTCTGGTCTGTTATAGATGAGATAGGGTGTCATCTAGACTTTGTAAGAATGTTCAACTTCATAGGTAAATGAAGGGTCGAGTAACCTTCTATCTTATTTCCTGTGGCTCTCACGTATTCTTTTCAGGATATGGAGTCGGTGTGTAACGGCGTTTGAATAACACTTTTTCCCCAAAGATAATCAATTATGCTGCAGTCACTTATTTGCTTTATGTGGACGATGCAGATCTCGATACTCATACAGAAAAGTACATGCAGACCATAAAGGAGTGTCTATTGCGGCAAGCGCTTTCGGACACTTCTATAGACATTTTCAATGGCGGGTGTGTTCAGTGTCGTCAATTTCTTTTCATGTTTGTCTGTAGGTGTAGATTTTGTAGTGTCTCTATATTGAGCGTTATTAGAATTCAAATGGGCCTCATTCTATTTAAAATAAATTTCCGTTGTTAAATAAGCTGAGATTTCTAATGTAAAAACCCTCTCTCGCAGGGAGATGCCTTCGGTAACGGGACCTATATAGGATGCTAGTGTTATCAACCAGAATCTTCCTTATGGGTTCCTGTAAATTTTGAATTGCTAAGTGACTTTTCATGGCACTTTACGGTCATGAAGTTTCAAGTGGGACGTCTGCTCAAGGACGTGGTGGTATGATCGATATAGTGAATTGATTCATGACAAGAAACATAGTCTTCATCCCTTAAATGATTCGCGTTTTCTGTTAGATTAATATCTGCAATGCTAGTCATTGCAGATATTAATCTAACAGAAAACGCGAATCATTTTATTTGTCGGCATTCCATTTAATGCAGTGTCTTCGGAACCGTTTTTGGCTAGGTATATTTACCCGCCCTCCCAACAAAAGGCTAGACGTGACACAAGGCAGTTTTAAATGTCAGGCTGGCATCGGTATTACACCGATCCCACCTCTTTAGTGCGTTGAGGGAGGTGCTGCCTCAGGGTTGTAAACCACGGAGCTGAGGAATTTCTTCCATCGAAAATGAGGAGATTTTCTCTTACTGCTCAGTTTTTGTGTGTGGGTGAACTTAACCACAGCTCAGTAAACAATCATTTTCTAGGTCGCCGATAGCCAGCTTTGAAGTGTGAAGGAGAATTGTCGCGCATGAATATATATTTTAACTTTATAAAATCACATAAGTGGACTTACAACATATTCTCTCCATTTTGGGGGAACATGTAAAACGGCTGAAACGTTGCAATAAATATAGCGACAAAGATGAGAACATTAGTCCGAATAATGTAAATAATGTTCATAATACCTCATCTCAGAAATATAGACAGATAATGAAGGGCCAAAACGTTGTGATAAATATGGCGAAAAAGATGAGGACATTAGTCCGAATAATGTAAATAGTGTACATAATACCTCATCTCAAAAATGTAGACAGATGCTGAAAGGCCGAAACTTTGTGATAAATATGGCGACAAAGATGAGGACAATAGTCCGAATAATGTAAATAGTGTACATAATACCTCATCTCAAAAATGTAGACAGATGCTGAAAGGCCGAAACTTTGTGATAAATATGGCGACAAAGATGAGGACAATAGTCCGAATAATGTAAATAGTGTACATAATACGTCATCTCAGAAATATAGACAGATACTGAAAGGCCGAAACGTTGTAATAAATATGGCGACAAAGATGAGGACAATAGTCCGAATAACGTAAATAGTGTACATAGTACCACATCTCAGACATATAGACAGATGCTGAAAGGCCGAAACTTTTTGTAATAAATATGGCGACAAAGATGAGGACAATAGTCCGAATAATGTAAATAGTGTACATAATACCTAATTTGAGAAATATAGACAGATACTGAATGGCCAAAACGTTGTGATAAATATGGCGACAAAGAGAAGGACAATTGTCTCAATAATGTAAATAGTGTACATAATACCTCATCTAAGAAATGTAGACAGATACTGAAAGGCCGAAACTTTGTGATAAATATGGCGACAGAGATGAGGACATTAGTCCGAATAATGTAAATAGTGTACATAATACCTAATTTGAGAAATATAGACAGATACTGAATGGCCGAAACGTTGTAATAAATATGGCAACAAAGAGAAAGACAATTGTCCGAATAATGTAAATAATATTACTAATTTCTATACATTTCCTTTCGTTTATCCCTAGATTTGTTATCGAAGTAACGTTAGCATAAAATTAAATCATTTAATCAAGTTAAAATTAATAAAAATTGAAAGTTTAAATATACATACACCATATACACGCATAGAAAAGTACATAAATAAACATAAACAGGCTTATATAGTTTAAATTGGATGTTAGGATAAACAGACCTTCATCAAATTTGCCACTCAATATTATTAAATACGATTATTATAATTTCAGCTTAAATAATAAAAAATAGAAACCATTCAATAAAATAAGAAGAGAATAAAATTATCATCTATTATATATGAGATCATTTTTGAATTATTGCTTTAGATAAAATATTTTAAAGATAAATAATACAAGAAGAAATTGTCTATCATTCAGTTATGTGCTATGCATGATACACGCTTAGGCGATCATGTATCTTTCGATACATAGACAGATGAGGCAGATTTTTCCCCGCAGTAGGTTGCCATTTCTTTTTTCGGTAGACCAGTTGCCATCAAAGTCTACAGAACCCGGTCTGTCCTGCTATTTACCCATAGCTGGGGGAGAAAAAGAGGATTCATAGCTTTCCCAAGGGTCAGTTAGTTATGTGCCATGAGTCATATACGCTTAGGTGATCATGTATCTTTCGATACATGACTGAGGAGACAGATTGTCATTTCTTTCTGCGGTAGACCAGTTGCCATCCAAGGCTATAGAACCCAGTGTGTCTTGCTGTTTACTCATAGCTGGGGTGGGGGGGAGCAGAAGAAGAGGATTCATACCTTTCACAAGGGTACTAGCACATAAGTGAATTGAATACACGAAATCAATAGAGAGAAATTAAACAAAACAAAATAAATAAAACGGTGCTCGGTGTATTACAAATAGCAGTGAAGGGTAATATGCATATATATATATATATATATATATATATATATATATATATATATATATATGTGTGTGCGCGCACTCGCGTGCCTTTAGAGTGCGTAACATTTGAGATATAACCAAACTATCAGTAAAAGATGTATATATATAAATATAAATATAATTTTTCTTTTGTCTTTTCTATCTATCTATCTATCTATCTATATATATATATATATATATATATATATATATATATATATATATATATATATATAAATTAGAGAAATAAAAGACAAAAAGTGATTAAAAATATTGTTAATAAGACTGACGATATTTATTTTATAATAGTAGTTCTTTTACTAAACCGAAGGACGAAGAGAAATATTTTAACTTTTGTAATTTTGGACTAGCTTGTGTCCTTTATCAACGACATGAGAAATAAACATTGAAGTCGGACTCACTTTTCCGTATATATATATATATATATATATATATATATATATATATATATATATATATATATATATGTGTGTGTGTGTGTGTGTGTGTGTAGGGAAGATCACATGTATTGTATTACATTTAAATTTGATAGTGTTGGCGTCGTAGTTTGCAGCAGTTAGTCTTGTGGTTTGTTTTTTTTTAAGAAGGCTTTATGTGGAAACTTTATTCTCTGAGTAGGCCTAAATTCCAGTTCTAACTTTTAATATGGGGTTCTACTTTGAAAGTATATTTTAACTCAAATAGCAGGGGAAGAAACATATTATACTGAATCAACAGAGAGAAATTAAACACGTCCATAAATACATGTTACGTTAATATATATATATATATATATATATATATATATATATATTGTACGAATTATTCGGGTTAATTGATAAATAGTTTAGTCAATACAATGCACTGAATGTTCATAATAATAAAAACATTCTTAGTGATAATAAATTAGATATCAGTTTACAAGAATCTCACTAAATAACTCTTATTTAAAAAGAAAACTATCGTTATATACCAAGTCATCTTTAAAAAATGTATTTACTTGAATAAAGATATTGAATGAATAAGATTATCATGGAAATTATAATATAATAAGCAATGAAAAACACTATAAAAAATTAATAACTTTTAACTTTTTATTACTTTTCTGGGGCAAGAACAAAGACGAATATTGTTATTCCATAATATAAAATTATTATTATTATTACTATTATTATTCTTACTAATGTTGTTGCTGTTCTTGTTACTCTTATCATAATGCTCATACAAAAATTGAATGGAATTTCGAACTGAACCCATTATTTCTTCCACCGGAGTAGATTTTTCTAGTTCCACGTGCCATACCTCTTCTGAATAAAATCTTAAGGTGTCAGTACATATACTAGGCTTCAAAAATCTCCTAAGCCAAGCATAGAAATTAATACAATATAGAAACGAAGAGTGCTAGAGAAAAGTATAAATAACAACAAAGTTGCAATATGAGATCTGGTAAATCAAATGAGACTGAGATATTAAGTTTTATAAGTCCCCAAAATTAATACACTGATGTTCTCAGGAACACATGTCCGAGTGGATAGAAACGTTTGTTGGAGCGACAGGTAATTGTTGTTGTTGTTTTGATGTCTTTTTTTTATAGTTATTTAACCGAGGTCGGAATTCCGTGTTTGTTTCTCCAGTATAATTACCCTTTTTGCATTTGTTACCTGTTCAATGCGCGATGGATAAATTGTCGTTTAAATTACGCAAAAAGGAAACTAATACTGACATCTCATTTTAACAGATATATTTACCAAAATTACACAAAATATCTTGACATACTAATTCAAATAATTCAAAAATACGCTCTTAAGTAGGCGCCAGCGGGGGTCGTCAGTGATGTTATTTGACTTGGTTCATCAGGGAGTTTCGGGTCTTTCAACATCATACTCCCCATCACCAAATCGACCCAATCAGGGATGATCAATCCCAGATTCCTCCTCTCAATCAAACGCTGACAGCTACTCTGGCCTTATAATGAATTAGACGAAGAAAGACCACGTTTTCCGCTCACCCGATCGGATGTTTGTAACAACCAATCCACTGTGCGAACTAACTTTTAAATGGCCCACGGTGGGGGTCTGGCTTTTTTCTTTTTTTCGCTGGATATCAGTTTCAATGAATAACCGAGGAGGTAATCTTAATGTTCCTAAATTTAACCCTTTTCCCAAGAATTGTGTAGTGTCTTACTCTAAATATTTGCCGTTTTCATTTTATTTGCGCTTTTTTCTTTTATACTAAAGTGTAAATTTATTCAATAAAATCGCCATCGGCTTCAAACGTGGCCTCTAGACATCTTCGGAATCCCCAACATCTCTTCTTGACTGTCTCCTTATTTAAGTTAAGGATGGCTGCCACAATCCTTGCCTTCAGTTCATCTTTGGTGTTACAAGAATTTTTTTTTTAATTGGTCTCTTCCTCAACTGCGCCCGACATAATAAACAAAGGGAGCTGCAGTGTGAGTCGTTAGATGGCCAGAGGTATGGGTTCTCCAGCTTTTGTGGCATGGTGCAGAGTCCTGTTGCCAGTCATACTGTCTTCCAGCAGCCATGCTCTTGACACAGGATAGCACTACCTGCTCAAGACAGTTGATTTAAACTCCATGTTGTGTTTGAGGCGCTATGGGAAGAGGAATAGAAGCATAAAATCACCATGAATGGTTATCTCTCCAAATACCATGATGTTAACTGGATATAATATCCACCTTTTCTCCGAATCTTTTGTATTGACACCCAAAGACTCTGAAATGTTCGTATTGGAGATTCTGGCGCGAATGCCAAGCAGTAAAGCATGCTGTTTCCAAATTTCTGGCGGAGGGACTTGCGTCATAATGGTCTTTTTTCTCAAAGACGGTGCCCAACTGACCCTACTATACTGTGCAGTCGACAAAATAAAACAACACAAAGCACATACGTGAAATGTAAAGTACGAAAAATATATATATATATTAGTCAGTTAAATGCATTAGGCGTACATGTATCTTTCCATACATGACTGACAAGGTTAACATTTCTTTATGCGGTAGACTAGTTGCCACCCAAAGCTATAGAACCCGGTTTGTCCTGCTATTTATCCATAGCTGGGGTGGGGCGCGAAGGTGAGGATTCATACCTTCCCAAATGTATCAGTACATAAGTGACTGGAAATCGAACTCGGCTCTCAGTCCGAGCCGCTATCCATTTCTGAACCGTGCCTCTCATATATATATATATATATATATATATATATATATATAAGGACTCTCATATCGGTTTCGACGTATGAGTATCTGATATTTTAATTGATTCCGTTATGAAATTTTGTGCGATAATCTTAAATGGCACTTAAGACTTAAGACCCGTAAATGATTTACAAAGGAGGCCACATATGGAGGAAGAGTTAGGATTGTGAGCTGAGATCACAGTTAGATTGGTTGATCTTTTAGATATTGCTCTCGGTTCTTGAAGATGATTTAAACAAGCTTACTGAAAACTGCTGAGTCCACTAAAACACGTTGATCTCCATTCTATCCGCTCCAAGGTTAATCGCTCAAGGGTGTTATGTGGTGTGTTTATATATATATATATTTAAATAGGTTTGAAACGGTACAAAAGCGTATTAAGGCATTAAAAACTAGAAATGTAGTATTGTAGGCCATGATAAGTTTAAAATAAAACACAACAGTCGACCGGTTTCGTCCCCTCTCGTCAGAACTGTTAACGGGGAATTTAGATTATGAGGAAAAAGAAAAAAGTCTGTCATGGGTGACATGAATGAATGGACAGGGAAGGAAAAAAAATATATATATATATAAAAATCATACCAACCAAGCTGCTAGAATCGCAGAACAGCAAGTCCAAGCAAACAATCTCTGTTTGCAAAGAGAAGGCTGCCTAGACCTGATGTAAAACGACTCCAGCACCTTAAGATGGAAAAGTGAGTGCGAACTGGCCAAGACGGAAAACCAGTCCACACTGAAATCCATCGCACAAGTTGGATTCTTTATAATGATCCGTAATGGAAGACCCATCGTAACACGTATGGGTCTTCCATTGCGGATCATTTTAAACTTATCATGGCCTACAATACTACATTTCTAGTTTTTAATGCCTTAATATATATATATATATATATATATATATATATATAAGTTCAAAAGTTTGGGACCAACCAGAATTGTTTTACTGGGTTCATAAAAACTCAACTTTTGCATCTTAGTATAAATAAATACATATACTGTGTATATCTATGAAAAACCTTACATAAAATTCAAACAACTTTTTCAACACTCATTATAAATTTCAGATGAACTTTGGAAATTTTGAGAACATTCCAAATATTTCAATTCCACTGCTCAGTGGAGGTGCATTTCCATCGGGATTAGTGATTAAAAATTAATTTTCAAATACCGTTAAAATGACAAGAACTAAATAGTTTAATATTGAAAAAAGACAAAGTGGACATTCATTCTCTAGAAAGGTATTCCGAATCAGAGATTGCTAGAAAATTACAGATTATTTGATGAAAAGAAAACATTAATTTGATTTAATTGAAATTATAGTTATTTTATATTCATTTTGATATAATTGTTGAATAATTGCATGAAGACAGAGAAAAATAAATTTATTTCCGTTTGTAAGTTTAGAGAAAAAATCGGGGTTCCCAAATTTTCTTTCATGCATCTTTCATTAAAAATGGCCGAGAAGGAAGATTTAATTAATCTTTATGGGTTTGTCAGAAATTTAGCATTTTTCCGTTTTCCAGGGGTTAAAAAATATAGTAATTGTAAATAGTTATATTTGTTTCGAGCGCTTTATGCTACATCTCTAGCCATTATCGAGGATGAGATTTGGTTAGGGAAATGTGTGTGATACAAGCGGTTGTGTTTTTCCTGGCATTTACGTGCTATGAGCGGCCTTTTGGCCGAGCAAGACTTATATTTTTAGAACACTAATTTTATTCTGCTAAATAGTGTGAGATTTATAGTGGGAAAATAAAGCTTAATAAGTAGAGATCCAACCACAGCTAATGACGAGCTGTGTACAAAGATGTGACCTGAAAAGGATCCTTGCATTATCAACTAGAATTTTCCTTAAACCTTCTTGGAAGTTATAAGTTAATAAATGTTTATTAATCGCACACTGCTGTGATAGTAGGCATGTAATGTGTCTACGCACACACACACGTGTGTGTGAGTGTGTGTGTGTGTGTGTGGGTGGGTGTGTGTTTGTGTTGTAACCTAGAAAAGTTTACTGAATGAGGATTAATCAAAACGGAGGTTGGAAATGAAAAGGTAATCTTTATAACATCAACAAAATGCAACACTCGCCAGTGGTTGACTAGTAGAACAGTTTATTACCCTCACTTACAATAGTGTCTAACGCATTTATGAGGATAGAGATATCGCCATTACGGTTCATAGGTTCGGTATATAACTATATATATATATATATATATATATATATATATATATATATATATATATTCAAATAATTTAAAAATAATAGTGTTCATAGGTTCGGTATATATATATATATATATATATATATATATAAATAATTTAAATAAATAATAGTGTTCATAGGTTCGGTATAACTATATATAACTATATATATATATATATATATATATATATATATATATATATAAATAAAAAATAAAATTAAATAATTTAGACAAGTTTTATCTACTTATTCTTAATAATATCCTCCCATATATACGGACGTGTTTATTAGTATTCTTATTAAAGCAAGAATGTAAATTACAATCTTGATGCATATCCATTTTATTCCATATACAGGGTGTCCATAAAGTTCCTGTGCACTTGAAATTTATAAATTTTTAAAGAGCACACGAACCATAGAGACACCTGTATATATATGTGTGTGTGGTGGGGTGTTTCGTTTCAATTAGTTTCTCGTTGTATTTTTAATTTTTATACATTTACACAAGAAGTTACATATTTAAGAACAAACGCCATGACATAATGCGTCGAAACAGATTTGTTGAGTGTGATGCAATGAAATTATCGTTTGGGAAAAACGATCAAGTCTTTCAAAGTATTCCCTCGTAGTTTTGCCAATGACTGTCATGATTTTCTTTCCTTTTCTTTTTTTTGTGCTGAGCTTGGAAATATTAATATCCGCAAATGTAGAACAAAATAGCAGCACTGGCGTAAAAACCTCATTTCTCGCAAATGCACCAGCTCTAATTTATTTTCTGTTTTATACGAAAATGCCACACTTAAATGAAGAAATAACTTACTTAGACAGAAAGTTCTTGTGAGTGCCGAAATCGAGTTATGCCAAACTGTTAACTTGCTAACCAATTTTTATTTTAAATATATCCTTTTCTAAAAGAAATATTCCCTTCCCATGGCAATATAGATGGCCATGTATTTTTAAGAAAATAGAAAAGAACACATTTAAATTAAAACCTGTTATTTTTAATAAATTTGTAAATAAATAAAGAATATATAAAACAAATAAGAAAAACTAAACAAAAAAAACATTGACATATCTTTGTTTATTAGGCATTAAATTATATTATTTAGTAACTAAATTCATCTTGACTTTCACAGTTACTCTTAAGAATAGTTTTTGGCGTTCTTGAATTGAAAAAAAAACCTTGTAAACAATAATATTTATATTTCTGCTTATAAATGAATGATGCAAAAAATCCTTACATTTGCCGTCATTCAGATCTGAATAAAGAGAAAAAGAAAGAAATTTTCCACATCTTATGACGGCAAATGTAAGTCAAGATGAATTTAGTTACTAAATAATATAATTTAATGCCTAATAAACAAAGATATGTCAATGTTTTTTTTTTGTTTAGTCTTTCTTATTTGTTTTATATATCAAAGCAGTTCCCAATCTATCTATCTATCTATATATATATAATTAGTTCCTCATCCCTCTCTCTCTCTCTCTCTCTCTCTCTCTCTCTATATATATATATATATAATTAGTTCCTCATCTCTCTCTCCATCTCTCTCTCTCTCTCTCTCTCTATATATATATATATATATATATATATATATATATATATATATATATATATATATATATATATATCGAGGATTCAGGAATGGACAAAAAAGGAAGAGGATTCCAGATGAAATAATAAGGCGATTGAGAATGCATTTAAATCTTTGAAGATTGTAGTTAACTGGGAAGCAATACATCGAAATTAATTCCGATGTATTGCTTCCAAAGTTAGAGAGAGATGGAGAGAGAGATGAGGAACTAATTATATATATATATATATATATATATATATATATAGAGAGAGAGAGAGAGAGATAGATAGAGAGAGGGGATGAGGAACTAATTATATATATATATATATATAGAGAGAGAGATGAGGAACTAATTATATATATATATATATATATATAGATAGATAGATAGATTGGGAACTGCTTCGATATATACATACATATATATATATATATATATATATATATATATATATATATATATATATAGAGAGAGAGAGAGGAGAGAGATTAGGATGTTGCTGTGATAGATACATAAAGAGATAAAAACAAACTGAGGGAGATAATGAACACGCGGTAGTAGATAGATAGATAGATAGATAGATAGATAGATAGATAGATAGAAACAAACTGACAAAGATAATGAACAGACAGGCAGACAGATAGATAGATAGATAGATAGATAGATAGATAGATAGATAGATAGATAACTCAAACCGAGAAAGATAATGAACACCCAGAGAAAGACAGACAGATAGATAGATAGATAGATAGATAGATAGATAGATAGATAGATAGATAGATAATGACAGAAAATGATAGATCCGTCATCACGAATATTCTGGTGCCATACAAGTGCATTTTGCCTTTTATGTATGTATATTATTTTCTAGAAAGTTCGTGATGTTTCGGCGATTTATTTTTTCTTTATTGTTTTTTTTTTCGTCGTGGATATTTATATTTGGTTTCGTTGTCTCATGTTAAATTAATTCTGTTATGCATTGATTAAAACTTTAAAAAAATTGTTTTTGAAGTGTTTTCGATGTTATTTGCATTAAGATGTGATCAATGTTTTCATCATGTTTTTCGCTAATAATGATTACTTTATTTTTAAATTTCGTGTACATCTTACTTCAATTTATTTCTTTATTCCTTTTTTTCGTCATTTCGTATTTTGCAATATTTCCCTTTTGGCATTCTATATGAAATAGCTGGACCAATCGAGATGTTTATAAGTATTTTCAATGTGTTTACTTCAGCACGTTGATATAGATATCTCCTTACGTAGAACATTATAAGGGTTCGTACATTAAAATACCATTTCTCCAATACTTTAAATGCAAAATCAATCGATATCTACTGATCACTTGATTTTTTTTTTCTTTTCTCTTCTCGCTAATAATAACACCACACCCAGTAACTTCTTTGTTTCTTAGTGGCTTTATTGCTTTGCTTGGGGTGAAATCGAATTTTAAACAGTTTGAATTAACACACACGCGCGCACACACACACACACACACACACACACACACACACAGACACATATATATATATATATATATATATATATATATATATATATATATATATATATATATAAAAAATGATGAAAGGTATTTTTAAGGTATGTATATTTATGGAATAAAGTGCTCAATATCAAGGCTAGAGCGTATGCCAATGGCCTGACGATTGTTTTCGGCATGAAACAGACTGTAGCCTTTGGGTGTTGACTTCACCGTTCAATTATATATATATATATATATATATATATATATATATATATATATATATATAAATATAAAAAAAAAAAATAAACATTAATATGCCAAGGTCATAATTTATTCCATTGGAATCGTAAATACAATCCAATTCATCATACCTACAAATTCAAAAAGAAAACAGAAAAAACAACTCCGGGAAATAAAAACAGAATTTAGAGAGAGTGTAAGTATGAGGGGTAACATACTAGAGAAGGAGGAGATTAAACCTTAACAGAGAGAATTTTAGGAGAGGTGAGTGGAAGGGGGTTAAGTAAGAGAAATATGAATGTTGTCGGATGTCTAATGCATAAAGATACATTCATATTTCTCTTACTTAAACTGGAATTTTGTAATTTTTATTCAAAAAATATACATGTATGGGTATTTATATATTTTGCATATGTATGTATATTTACCACTAATATTATCTATCTATCTATCTATCTATCTATATATATATATATATATATATATATATATATATATATATATATATATATATTTTAAGAGGTACTCAACATCGTAGTTAAAAGTAGAACGTTAATAAAATTATAAAACATATTTCACTTTAGAGTAAAGCAAAAAAAAATCTCCATTAATTCCATCTCTCTCTCTCTCTCTATATATATATATATATATATGTGTGTGTGTATATATATATTTACTCTTAAGAGGCATTTAAGGCAAGCAGGCTTTGAGGTAGAGCAACAACATGCTATATATATATATATATATATATATATATATATATATATATATATATATATATATATACACCATGTTGTTGATATTCATTTTATTCCGAGTAATTTTGACATTAGCACAATGTCGTCATCATTGTTTTTTTTCCCTAATAGAAGAATATATCGCTCTATTCAACATTTTTCCAAAACAAAATTGTTGCGTTCATCTGAAAATTAATTATTTTACGTGTAACGTGAAAACCAATAAAGTTATATACGGGGTAGTTTGAAACTTTAAATACTTGGAATAACATAATAATGCAATAACATAGTAATTTTCTTTCTTTAATAAGGTTACTAAAAACTTGTCCGTGATTACGAGAGGATCCTGTTAAAAACAAGTAGACAACATTTGTCTAAATTACCTTACGAGACATGTAGAGAGACAGAGAATGACAGTTACCTTTTCATTCCAGTGCCACCAAGAACGACGTAAGTCTGAGTTAAATTATATTTTCAAAATAGAACCCCATTTTAAAGGTTTGAACTGGAATTTATGCTTGCTCAGAGAAGACAGTTTCCACAGATAGCCTTCTAAATAAAACATCCATAACACTGACCTTTTCAAACTACGAGGCCAAACCTATCAAATTTCATACAGTAATACGACACATATACCAGAAATCCCCGGAAAAGTGTGTCCCACTTCATTGTTTCTTTCTCATCTCGTTGATAAAGGACACAGGCGTGTCCAAAAATTCCTACTTTATATTTTTTCCCTTCGTGCTTCGGGTTCGTTCAAAGTTCTACTAGTCAATATCATCAATCTTAGATGCTTCATTTCTATCATTTTGTAATGCTTTTATTCATCGAAATTCATTAAAACATTTTAAACACAAACATACACATACATTCGTATATGTGTGTGTGCTTGCGTGTGTGTTCGTGTGTGTATTTGTCATACACAGATATACGCGTATATATATCTATACCTATCTCTCTCTCTCTCTCTCTATATATATATATATATATATATATATATATATATATATATATATATATATATATATGTACTTCTTTTTCGAAATTACTGATAACAGAAAAATGTAAAGATATCGTCGCAAAACAGACATCCACATATTTTAATTCAATTTTCCTTTCCTACACAAACACCCACCCAGCATCCCCGACATATCCATCTTTAGCCTTGATTACTGCAGCACAAGTTTTTGGCATTCGTTGCACAATTTTCTGGAAATATGTGTTTGATAATTGATTCCTTTTTTTTTCACTACTCTAAGAGCGCTCTTTCTTTCTTGGTATGAAAAGTATTCACTCTTCTGTCAATATATATATATATATATATATATATATATATATATATATATATATATATATATATATTTACTTATAAGGTTCGCTGGCGAGAGATTAAAACGACGGGGTCAGGTAACGGATATTACTGGAAGGCTAACTGGAACTCTACACAGTGGCAGATCGATGGGTGATGGCTCTTCTTTCTGACGAAGCAGCCCTATTTAGGATCCGCACTGTTTTCCCTAATATGGGAAGCGGGCAATAAAGCAGACCTAAACATTGCTTCCTCATTTGGGATTTCGCAGCAAGCTGCAGCTGTCTGGTTATCCAATAACGTAGTTGAAACATTACTTGTCAGCTGTCAATATACCTTATATCACTCTCGAGCACTTAGACTTGGAGCGGTCGGAATGGAGACCGACGTATTTTAGTGGGCTCAGCAGCTTTCAATCTGCTTGTCTGAATAGTCTTCAAGAACCGAGAGCAAGATCTAAAAGGTCAGTCAATCTAATTGTAATCTCATCCCACAAACCTCACTCTTGCTCCATATTCGGAATTCTTAGTAAATCACTAACGAATCTTAAGTGCAACTTAAGATTATCGCACAAAATTTCATAACTGAATCAATTAATTTGTCAGATCCTCATACGTCAAAGGCGACGGGAGAGTCCATTATATATATATATATATATATATATATATATATGTGTGTGTGTGTGTGTGTGTGTATGTGTGTGTGTGTATTTGTCTGTTAATCCAAAGCGTCTAAATTTTTCCGGTAGAGTATAACTATGAAAGGAAATATGAGGGTCTTTATCCCTGCAAATGTATATAAAGTCTCCTTCTCTCCGACATGGATGTGAAACAGGGAGATGGATCCACCCGTTTGTGGATAGTTGAAATGTGAAAAATCCATGACATCTTCTATTGGAAACATAAAACCAATGAGTTTATGCCGAAAAGTGTCGTAAGTTTTTGGGGCCAACAGGACCCTGTTCACGTCACTGTCCAACGAAGAAAAAATGGCGTGGTTTGGACACATCACAAGGCACAACAACCTGTGCAAGATCATCATGCAAGTTACCGTTGAAAGTGGACATGTGAGTTGACGGCAACGGAAAACCTGGTTGTACAATGTCAAACAATGGACAAGTATGACTATACCAGAATTGCTGATGGCTGAGGTTTTGGAGGAGATTCAAAATGTCTTCTGCATTCGGATTACAAAAAATCCCTATTATGATTATATATATATATATATATATATATATATATATATATATATATATATATAATTGAGGAATTATTAGGAGGATTTAATAATTATAATTAAGTAATTCATCGAGTCTGAAGAAACCACAACAGAATGCAGAAAGCACTGGACGGCCGTTTCGTCCTATATTTGGGACTCATCAGCAGTGCGCATCCGATACCGAGAATTGAAACTCTGCCATATAGGTTATCATGCAAACGTCATACCAACCGTTCCAACGGCCCTCGGTGACAAAGAAGTCGCACAAAACGGCCGTCCACTTCTTTCTGTATTCTGTATGAGGCTTTATATATATATATATATATATATATATATATATATATATATATATATATATATATATATATATATATATATATATATATATATGATAAATTAATATGGTAATCCGTATTGAACTTCCAAGAGGATAAAGATCCAAAGAGAGCTCTATTTCAAAGACAGACTAGGTTATAATCTTTATCTCATGAAAACTATAAAAATCGCCTTCAATCTTTCAAACCTACAAACCAAATATAAAAGGGGAAAAAATACTCCAGTTTAAATTCAAGATATCTTAATGAAGGAGAGAAAGAAAAAGATTCAAAATTATTAAAATGAAATGGCGGCGTAAGGGGTGGAGGAAGAAGATCCGAGGAATTATCCTTGATAAACTTTAAGGTTTGAAGTGATCTAAATTAATATGACATAGGCTACAATGTTGCATTTTCCTTTAGAGGTTGAATGAAAATCTTGTTAAGTCAATGGGAGATAAGTAACACTGTCTGTGCAACTTAATCGCTATGAATCTGACATATACATATTGCATTTAACAAACTTTTATAAATTCATCTTAAAAATAGTGTTTGGTTATGGATATTTAAAAAAATATTAAGATCTCAGCGAAAGATTGAGAATTTACCGTACTCTAATAAAATTCCCTAGTATAATTCGCCAAGAGATTTAAATGAAATTACTCGAGGGTTTTAAATAAAATAATTATTAATTAGTAAGACATCCAGAGAATTCTATTTGTAAAGTATATTAATCCGGATGTATTTATTACATTTTAACAGGGTACGGAGGTACTGTAAATTAAAAGTAAAATAAATGGGATCCTAATTCTCCAGTGTATATCTATTAAAGTTACGAATATAGTTCAAAAAGTATCTGAAATTATATTTGAAACGTATTTTAAACACACACCTACACCTATCTATATAGACATACATCCATCTATATTACAAATATATACCTACTCATTTAGATATTTATAATAAAATATATATGCACACACATACAGATACATACACACACACACACACACACACACACACATATATATATATATATATATATATAATGTAGGATGTGTGTGTGTGTGTCTGTGTGTCTCTCTCTGTGTGTTTGTTAGTGTGTAACGAATGCACGGCCGCAATTTTCGACGGATTTGCTCCAAAATTTACATGCTCATGCACTAAGTTAGCGGGAAGCTCAAGACCGAATTTGCATTTCCCAACTCCCATAGATAGTAGAAATAATCGATTTTTTCATGCTTCTACGGCAGTTTTCATTTAGTTTGCAGCCATTTTCTATGGGCCAGAGTGAGAGCCTATAGCTGGCTGCCACGAATAAGCAGGAAGATTCTATATGCTAGCATGAGAGCCAACAGCTGACTGACACGAATGTTAACTAGCATGCTATCATGCAAAAAAAATCGATAGCTGCATTCGTCACAAGTGGGAAAAATTTGAATCTGTATGCCACTTTAATCCAGTTGGCTCATTCGCTTGCTTCAAATCAACGTTGATTCTGATTCCGCAGAACTGGGTTGGGTGTGAAAAAGTATCTGTTGTTAACATTCTTTTGTCATTCACAGTGTGAGTTAGGCAAGAAGTAAGGCATATAGCAACATCAGCACGGCAAAGGGCACTCCGGCTCTCCTTTAAAGGCAAGGAAGGCAAAAATATTTTAAGTCAAGCGATAGCGATTGCTGTATGAGTCGTACGATTTTTGAATCAAGCACGGCAACGCCAGGCCATGCTGCTAGTATATATATATATATATATATATATATATATATATATATATATATATATATCCAGCGTCTTTATCCACTAGGCCATGTGTCTTTGAGAACAGTGGATAAAGTTGTTGGTTAGATCCAGTGACTAGACCCAAAAAGTTGTGTGTTCGATTCCAGGCCACAGCAGTGTTGAACCAAAGTCTTGTCGAGTTGAGTTAAAAGGAAATAACTGAGACATCCTGAAGAGGCATGGCACGTGAAACTAGAACAATCTGCCCCAGTGGACGAAATAAAGGATTTGGTTTGAGGTTCCAATCACCTGAAGTAGGCCGGAGCGCACAACGGCCGAAATGTTGTCAATATGGCAATAGAAATTAGGATAACAGCCCGAATAATTTAAATAATTCAAGTGCACATAATACCTCATCTCAGAGATATAGACAGATCTTATTTGATATATTGAAATTTATATATTATTTTCTTATGTGTGACTGTCCGTTGGCGTAACATTGCAAACGTTCAGTCATCGCCTTATTGCAAATGTGACTACTCTTCTTTAGTATATCTCAGTCACCAGTAACACGTCATTGCTTGTTCATTGTTAGTCTGTTCCACATTCACAATAAAGATAAAATGAATCAATTGTGACATGTATATATTGGGCTCATTCATCCGCGGTAAATGTTTAAATGAGGAAGAAAAAATTGGGTGATGTTTCAATGCTGATAATATTTTGTTAACGACGCTTCAGACTTTGACAGGAATCTGTTGAAAGTGATCTATGTCCTGGAAGATCATCAAAAATGGGTTGGCTGTAAAGAAATTCTGCAATGCAAAATGATCTTCCTTTACACAGATTGTCTGGAAAGTGTCTAGCTAATTTCATTTTTTTTTGTTCTGATTTCATGGGGAAGTGGCAGTTGATATTATGCGATACTCTCCTCGGTAAAAAAATAAAAAAAAAAATAATGGTACTGAACGGTTCCGAGTGTTCTACTGACTGATTCAGAAAATCCGGGAAGAATTCATGCCTTCTCCGAAGTCATTAGTGTTGTGTTGTTTCGGTTGACTCTTGGGAATTGTTTGCTGATAATCATATTATAATTCTGTTTGTTCCTACATTCATTAATTAGTTATGTCCTCAAATTGGGTGCGGGGGAAACGGGAAAAGGCACAAAAGAGACACTGTTTGGTTTGGGTGAAGAAAGAAAGAAAGAAAGAAAGAAAGAAAGAAAGAAAGAAAGAAAGAAGTATAATAAAAAAGAAAGATTTAGGTGAGATTTAAGAAAGAAAGAAAGAAAGAAAGAAAGAAAGAAAGAAAGAAAGAAAGAAAGTAACAGTAGAATAAAAGAGAAAAATTTAGGTGAGATTTAAGAAAGAAAAGAAAGAAAGAAAGAAAGAAAGAAAGAAAAAGAAAAAAGAAAGAAAAAAAAAAAAAAAGGAAAAGAAAAGTAACAGTAGAAAAAAGAAAAATTTAGGTGAGATGAAAGAAAAAAAAAAAAAGAAAGAAAGAAAGAAAGAAAGAAAGAAAGAAACAGTAGAATAAAAAAGAAAGAGAAAGATTTAAGAAAAAAGAAAGAAAGAGAAAGAAAAGAAAAAAAAAAGAAAAAAAGAAAGAAAAAAAGGAAAGAAAGTAAAAGAAAAGAAAGGTGAGAAAGAAAAGAAAAGAAAGAAAAAAAGAAAGAAAAAAGAAAGAAAGAAAAAAGGAAAGAAAAAAGAAAGAAAGAAAAAAGGAAAGAAAGTAACAGTAGAATAAAAAGAAAAATTTAGGTGAGATTAATGAAAGAAAGAAAGAAAGAAAGAAAGAAAGAAAGAAAGAAAGAAAGAAAGAAAGCAGTATAATAAAAAAGAAAGATTTAGGTGAGATTTAAGAAAGAAAGAAAGAAACAAAGAAAGAAAGAAATAAACAGAGAAAGAAAGAAAGAAAGGAAGGAAAGATGCAGAGAGACTTTGGAGTAGAATAATAAAGAAAGATCTAGGCGAGAATAAAAAAAGAAAAATATCAATTGGATAACAACTATGGATTAGGTGCGAGAGAAAGAGAGAAAGAAAAAAAAAGAAAGCAGGGAATAGTCAAAATAAAATACTAAAGAAATATCTGTGAGAAGAAAGAAAGAAAAGAAAGAAAGAAAGAAAGAAAGAAGGGAAGAGTGGGGAAGAGACAACGTTCTCCTCTATTGCTTCAGTGAAATGGAAGATACTGCCTATTTCACGTCTTTACAATTGCACCCTCTTATTTAAATTATAATCTACATTCCTACTTATGATTATTTTTGCAATATTTTGTTAAAAGTTGTTAAGCTCAAATACTTAACGATGCAATGGGGGAATTTCCACGGGTATTTTTATCGTCGCAAAAGTCTCAAGGTGCTTATTCAATTAGTAAGTGAAGAATTAAGATTCATCAGAAAATGAAAATAGCAAAAACGTAAAATTTTAACGGGTACTGTGTTGGTAATCTCACGTCGGTAGGTCCGTCCTTCCTTCCTTTCTAAGTCTATAATCTGTTTAATCAGTTCCTATCTAAGATTTTCTCTGTCTATGTTAGTCTATAGTTGCATTTATCTCAGACTTCCTTTTTCCACTCGATTCATATCTATCAGTTGTCTAATGTTCTTTATCTTTAATACAAACTCGGTGATATGGTCAATATCAATATCTTGTCTAATATGCTAGTTATCTGCTCAGTCATATCTATCTATCTATCTATCTATCTATCTATCTATCTATCTACCTCTTTTCATTATCTATCTATCTATCTCCCTCTTTTCATTATCTATCTATTTATCTATCTTTCATTATCTATCTATCCCTCTTTCATCTATCTATCTATCTATCTATCCTATCTTTTCATTATCTATCTATCTATCTATCTTTTCATTATCTATCTCCCTACCCTTTTCATTATCTATCTATCTATCTATCTATCTTTCTATCTATCTCTATCTATTTTCATTCTCTATCTATCTATCTCTCTCTCCCTCTTTTCATTATCTATTTATCTATCTATCTATCTATCTCTCTCTCTCTCTCCCTCTTTTCATTATCTATTTATCTATCTATCTATCTATCTCTCTCCCTCTTTTCATTATCTATTTATCTATCTATCTATCTATCTCCCTCTTTTCATTATCTATCTATCTATCTATCTATCTATCTATCTATCTATCTCCGCCTTTTCATTACCCATTTTCTATCTATCTATCTCAGTTTCTTCATATCTATCTTTTTATCTATCTATATGAGTTATTTCATATCTATCTATCTGTTGTCTTCCTTAATTTCGTATTTCTTAATATTTACAGCTATTTTTCTTTTTATCAATCATTTAAAATAAATAAAAATACTTTAAGATATTTTGCTTTTTTTGTTTTTTTAAATTTTATTGCGTAGGGGAACGAATCTCAGGTGAAATTAACATTTCAACATATTTTTGTGGAATGTCCGAATAATTAGTGACGTCACTAAAATGTCTTCCATCTGGGAATCGAAAAAAGGCGGGAATGAATTTATTTAATTAAACATTGCAGACTGATCACGTGACCATCATCCCAGTGGAGAGAGTGTGCGTATTAAGTGGCGTTACATTGTGAAATAATGTGACATTTGCATCATACAAACGCACAGGAGCACGCATGAATTCTTACAGGCACAATTCTGCAGTGATAGCCATATTGTCTTCCTTGATGAATTTTTCATATATCTACGCAATTTTTAAATCTGTGTTCCTGACGTTCATTAATTTGCGTATAAAGATTGTTTTATTATGTAAGCATGATCAGAAATTAATACCATTTTCTTAAGAAATATATGAATAATCAGTATGAACGCTCTTTCTCAAGAAGCAAACAGAAGCACTACGCATTTATTCACAATTTGCGGCGTTAAATAGAGCGTGATTGTTTGACGAGGATAAATTCTTCAGCGGAGAGAAGACAACGGGAAATTGCATCACTATATTTCCTAAGATGATCTGATCACTCACAGAAATTAAAAATAAATTAATATAAAGAGACATGATCACTTACGTGCTGTAAGAATATCTTTTTTAAAATTTTCGAAAGTCTAATTTTGTCTGCGTTGATAGCTACATTATTAACAATAGAATATATGCACATGACACGGTGTTGATAGCAGATACAGAAAACAAACTACATGAAATTTTACGGAATATCGTGGCGGAAACTGAGAAATAATCTCAATAGAATGCATGATTGTTAATAAAAGGAAGAGTCCAACATGTAAATTCCAAATTAGAGATACGAAAATCGAATAAATACAATAATTTAAATACGTGACAAGTGTTTTAACAGGGGACGGATTATGCGATGTTGAAATCAGAAAAGCGTATCAAGTAAGTATTCCAAAAGTTAAGGAAAGTATAAACAAACAGAAAAAAGAAAGTCATAAAAACAAAACAAAGAAAAGATTACTGAACTCTTATGTAAAATCATTCTGTGAAGCAACAAATACGATGGAACAAAAACGTGAGCTACAACGATGTTTTGGAGAAAATGGAAACAAAATGGACACCGATACATAACATTAGGAAGAGACAGTTGAAGTTTCTACGGCACGTATATAAGAACGACATCTTGGAAAATTTGATACAAGCAACACAGATTGAGGGCAAATAGGACAAAGGCAAACGGCGTATGAACTGCCTAGTTATCTTGAAAGAATGGATGGCGGAACAAGGTTTTGGAGAGATGTCAAAGCGACAACATTTCAGAGCGAACAAAGCCATAATTTCTAACATGACTGACACCAATTCAGTCGGGTTTCGATCCTAGCTAGAGGCAACCGGATGTCTAGCCACACTGATGAGCTGTAAACAGCGAAACAGTCTGTCTGTGGATGACGTTATATATATATATATATATATATATATATATATATATATATATATATGTGTGTGTGTGTGTGTGTGTGTGTGTGTGTGTGTGTGTGTGTGTGTTATGTAGAAAAATAGGAAAAGAACACGTTAGGTAAATAATCCGGTGTTCTTTAGTCATTTTGTTTTTATTATTTAAAAAAAAAAAAAACAGTGCTCCATACA
The DNA here is from genome assembly GCA_903632075.3 of Acanthosepion pharaonis. NCBI lineage: Eukaryota > Metazoa > Mollusca > Cephalopoda > Sepiida > Sepiidae > Acanthosepion > Acanthosepion pharaonis. Next base: position 565,356 of record CAHIKZ030001902.1, on the reverse strand, counting down.
GAAGTAGAGCTTACATAATAATTGTTTTTGAAAAAATATGATTCCTTCGCAAAGGAATCTAACTTATAAAAAATAATTATATATATATATATATATATATATGTGTGTGTGTTTGTATGTATATATATATATATATATGTGTGTGTGTGTGTGTATGTCTCTATATATATATGTGTGTGTTTGTGTGTTTGTATATATAAATATATATATGTATGTGTGTGTGTGTGTGTGCGCGCGCATATGTGTGTGTGTGTGTGTTTATATTATATTTAAGCAGCATATTTTCATTCAGGCATGTTTGGTTAAATAATTTAAACGTATTATGTCTATTTATTTTAGTTTAATCCTTTCAAGTCCACGAATTAATTTCTTGCTGGCTGTAGAAAATTGATTAAGAAAAGTTACAAAATTTTCTTTCAAATAATTTTTATTTTTCCAAGTACTTCGACCATCTTCAGGGTTTGCATATCTATGGATGAATTATGCGTTAACACCGTAAATTAAAAATATTTTTTTACCTCTATGTAAGGGAGGTAACTAATGTGATATTTCTTTAAACAACTCTTCTCCGTCAACCAGCGTCTTATAAACACCAATGTCCTATATGAATTTAAATATCATTTAGGAGATTGCAGCTCTGATAAAAATGTTAATGCGTATGTTGGTTTTACAACGACGATGATAACGATAAGGCTTACGTTTCACTTGAACGATTATAGTTCAAACTCAGAACATTTTAAATTTACCTTTCATTTAAAAAGAGAGACATGCTTTTTTGTATGCCTCTTTCTGACTGATGTTAACTTCGTTTATACTAAGAGTCGGCAAATTGTCATTCTTATACCAATTATATATTTATGTGTGTGTGTATGTGTGTTTAATTAATTGAGTTCGTAAAGAAAGTATTTATATCCGCCTTGTCAGAATTCCTTCCTAATTTAGCAGAAAGAAATATCAGTATGTTAAAGAAAACCGAAAACAAAGGCAATCTCATCTCCTAAAAGCAACACTTTTATAAGCGAACAAAAGATAAATAATTTTAAGAAAAAATAACGTCAGTATAAAATTCCATAATTTTAGGCGCGGACACATTAGTTACGATCTTATTTCCGGCAGCGTTCGTAATGCGCTCTGCTGCCGTCTGACATTATCGGTTCTATGCCGAAAAGAAATTACCGGATGAAATTACTAAATTAATCAAATAATTCATTTAACTCGATATTTTAAAAAATCTGCTGAATTAATGAGAAATAGTAAGTTTAAGGAATTAATTATTATTAATATAAAACATTCGAAAAATTATTCATATTTCTCATGGTTAGTTCTATGTAGCTATGCGGAGAGTAGGAAATACACATGTATACACAAATAGACATATTAACCAAAATAAATTAATAAAATATATGTCTACGTGAAAATGTTTGGCATTTACAACATAAGCGGTAATATGTAATTTGCATAAATAATTTTTAAAAGCATATTTTAATGAATATTTTATCAGTGTTATTTATTTGTAATACAAATTTCAAAAATTGTCATATATAAGCAATGTTTCTGAGAATAAAGTTTTTTTTTTTAATTCATCGTTTTTGTACAGAAAGAACAATTTCCTGCCTTCAGTCGTAGATGTTCGTGATAATAAGCATTATTGGCGTCTGATGTTGCAAATTACTACAGATTAGTAGAACGCTGTCCGAAAAACCTTTATAAGTCAAACTAATATATGTCTTCCGTAAAATATAGTGAATTATTTAAACAAGTGAAAAATAGTTTCATTAATTAATTTTTCTTATTAATATTACTATAAACATTCGAAATTTATTCAAATCTTTTTATGGTTACATCTGTGTAAATGTGTCAAGCGAAAGAAATTCAATTGGATTTGGCATATTGAAAAAAGAAGTTTGTAAAATAAATATCTTGCTAAATTTTATTATAAAGAAATATTTGAAAGCGAAAAGAACTTCGATGGTAACTTGCATTTCTCTGTTCGTCAGACGGGGATTTAGTTAGTATTAATAAGTGCAATTTTCTAAATATAATCCGTGAACAAGATTATTGTTAATAAGGTGATGTCTCGACGACCGGATCAATGTGAAAGGAGGGCTTGGAGAATCTTATACTCACAATTCGAATAGAGGGAAGGAGAGAAAAGGGAAAGCAACGTATGACATACCAACCTGTTAAGTAAGTGGATGATAGAATATGGCCTAGGTGAAGTAACAAAGAGACACAACTTATTGAGAGCTAGAAGAGATAGGAAGAAGTGGAGACCCATCATCCCTTACGTCCTGAATGAACACGGCATATAAAACGAAAAGAAAAATATAATAAGACATCAGTTCTTTTTTGTTATGTCTAGCATATCTTTCTTGTTATATCTATCTATCTATCTATCTATCTCTTTCTTGGGACGTAGGTTATGGCTCTCCAGATCTTCCATGTTTTATTAATATTTCTATGAATTATAAATTGCAATAATTGTTTGTGGAAGAGATAGTGTAGTGGTTTAGCATTGCCTTATAGGTTTTTAATTCAGTGTTATTCTTCTTTTGGACTGGAATGCAATCAACGTAAGAGTTCCCAGTTTGATCTTCTATTAAAGAACTGGAACAGCAGATGGACTCTTTTTAGTTTAATGCCAAAAAAAAAAAACACACACACATAGGGTCTTATGCCGAATTTGAACTAGGCACATCGATTCTAATTTCCTGTCACTTAAGCGTGTCGAATTAACCCTGTATCTACAGCACAAAAGTAAATAGGGAAAAAAAAGATTGAAGACGAATTGTATATCCTACCAGTCTGTAAAATAGTTGGACGGAGTTGCTTATTTACAATAAAAAAAATTAAGTTTTCGGTTTGCCACTAATTATTCTTAATGAAGGAAAATTCTTTGATAATCCATGAATGGCAGGAAACAAAAGAATGCAAACTGATATGATTGAGCTTATGGCAATAACAAGATAAATGTTATATCTCCCGTACTATAGAGATACCGCGTTATACTACTACTAATAATAATACTACTACTAATACTACTACTACTACTAATAATAATAATAATAATCAAGTCGAGAATCTTTCTTGGATTCTCCTGACGCGTTCCCTCCAAACATCTCTCTCAGACATCGCTGTCGGCAGCTCCTTCAGATGGCATCCAGAGTCATTTAAAAGCTGGTCAATGGAAGTGTGATGAGGGCTTCAAACCGATCTTTTGCCGCGCAATGGGTTTCATAGGAGGGTATCACTCACAAGTTCTGACTTACTTCTCCATGAGAGACCCGCTAGCCGAAGCCTTCTCTCTCTCTGAGCGAAACTGCGATAGGAGAAAGGTCTCCATACAGGCGTTTCTTTGTTGGTTGTTTCTTTGTTGGTTGTTTCTTCCAGCTGATGTCCAATACAACTCGTAATATCCTTGTGTATGTTCCGCCAAATGATGATTCTTGGTGTTTTGTCAGTTTCCATATTATTGAGCCAGATCAAGACAGATTCTACCGTAGCCTCAAAGAAGTCCCTCTTAAGATTGTCAGAGAAGAAAGTGATCAGACCATCAAAGACACTCCAGGACTTAATTTCTTCTTCTTGGTTGTAACTGATAAATTCTCTTTTGCCAGCATTAATGTAGAGATCAATCTCACGGGCCGCTTCTTCGAAGAGATGGAGGAGTTTTGTAGCCTTATCAATCGTGTCTAAAAAAAAAGGCCAAGTAATCTATGTAATCTATGTCTGTTATTGTTTTTACTGGGTGACGCGAACTTCTTGCTATTTCAAGAGATATAATCGCGGATGTCGGAGCGAACGGATGTGTATTTTCATTGGGAAAGCGATGTCGTATTTTAAAGAAGAGCCGTGATTGTTTTAATTATCCATTATCCTTATATTTTTCTTTGTCTATTATCTTATATTATTTCTTATTTTATTATGCAATTATTATAAAATAATATTATAAAATAATTATTGTAAAATAATAATAATAATAATAATAATAATAATAATAATAATAATTATTATTATTATTATTATTATTATTTCCTTTGATTTCTGGTGTGTACACATTTATTTCCGGGTCCCGCCGAGGGACCTAGGGTTAGAGATAGCATCATGAAAAAAAAATTAAAATAAAATAAAAAATACATAGACAAAGGCCTTTGTAAGGTGTGGGTTGTACTTGTGAAAACAATTTTTGTATTTCTTTAAGGCATGGGTTTAATCCATTCAATTAGTCTACTGGTATCTTTTCCAACCAATACGACGACTCCAACTACAACAGGGATTATTGAAGTTCCTATGAGCCATATTTTTGAGATTTCGATTTCAAGGTCCTTGAATTTTGATAGGTTATAATTATTATTATTATTATTATTATTATTATTATTATTATTATTTCCTTTGATTTCTGGTGTATATTCATTTCTTTCCAGGTCCCGTCCAGAGACTTAAAGTTAGAAATGGCATTATGACACTTCCCACTGACCAATTAAAAAAAATACACATACATATTTTACATAGATAAAGCTCTACGTAAGATGTGGGCTGTACTCGTGAGAACAATTTTTTTCTATTTCTTTAAGGCAGGAACCTCTTCAATGAGTCTACTGGAATCGTTTCCAACCAATCTGAGGACTCCAACTACAACAGAAATTGTTGATGTTCCCATATGCCATATATTATTATTATTAGTAGTAATATTGGAGGAAATAGTAGCAAGACAAAAAACAGTGCTGCTGGAATGCAAATTTACGAAGCCCAATCCACCCGTCCCGACACCCAGACTCATAAGGGCATGCCAGATAATGCCCTACTATTAAACTCGCGCTAAATACGCATAATACTACAGACGTTGTCCATTTAGAAGTAACTTTAGCTCTGGTTCCCAATTCGCGCTATCATTCCTCGGCTGAGTATTTTCCTAAGTCTCGCTTTGTTTGTCTTTAACCTTAAAAACAAAACAAAAATACTCCTTGAATCTCACACTACTCATAACCATAAACAATGATATACATTGCGTTAATCCCTAGGAGGATATGCACAGCTTAGCAATGTTAGACAAGGATTACTTACACTATTTATATTGTTCGGACTGTTGTCCTCATCTTCCTGGTCATATTCACGATGTTTCGACCATTGAACGCTCCGGGCTTCTTCAGGTGATATACTTTTATCCAGTATCCACTGGATAAAATATATCACCTGAATAAGGCCTTAGTTGAAGTAATCCAGTGATTTGACCAAAGATGTGTGGGTTCAATACCTGGCCACAGCAGAGGTGAAAAACACTTGAGAGTTGAGTTAAAAGGAAATAACTGAAACGGATATTTCTAGAAAACGTGTAACTCCAAGAATCTACCCCGGGACACTGTTAGCAATATTGTCCATTGCTTTTCTCACGATGCCCAGAGCTCCGATTATTATTGGCACAGTCTCAGTCATCATTCCCCACATCCTGTTGATCTCGATGTCAGTAAGAATACACTTCCTGAATTTCTTGTCTTTTATGATAATATCAGGTCTGTTAGCTTTTATTTCGCTGTCGGTTTGAATTGGCATGTCCCAAAGGATAGTTACATCGCTATCTTGTGTATCTGTGTCTAGTTAGTGTTCATACCATCTCTCAGTGGTTTCGATTTTGTCCTTCTTGAATATCTTCCAGTGCATCTGGTTATATCTTTGGGTATATTCATTTTTTTTGCCAATTCCGGACATCCTGAGATAATATAGTCGACAGTTTCATCATATTTTCCGCAGATCCTGCATTTCCGGTAAGTTACATCTTTGATTATATGACAGTGATAGCATCTGGTTGCGAAGCTTCCGTCCTGAGCTGCCACAATAATAATAATAATAATAATAATAATAATAATTATTATTATTTTAATCATTTCACCCCAAGTAAGGGGATAGTGCCAATAAGTCGGAATAAGTTACTGGGAGTGAAAAAATATGAGTAGACCTTATTGAGGAGAAAAGGCAATAGAAAACGGGATTCTTGAAAACAAAGATGGCGATTGATGTTGCATGTAAAGATTTGGAAATTTTAAGTATCAGGAATAGAGACTAGCGTGATGTGCGCGTGAAGAACCTACTAGAATAGAACTTACGGTTGCATCTAGCTATTTCAACAGTAAAAAGGTGAAACCTAGTTGCCAATCTAGTAGTATGTTTAAATTCCCGCAGTTAAGGTAACAAGGAGGAAAGCTCACGAGAACAATTGCCAAAAAATATGTGAGGGTAGCCATATCACTACGGTGAGAAAATGCCTGAAGTCGAGCTGCCAGATCAGGAGAGATTATGTTACAGACTGTTCTTTGAATTTCTTGTTGTTGTTGCTGTTCTTTTTTCTTCTTCTTCTTCTTACTATTATTATTATTACTATAATCATGTTGGGTATTATTCTCATTCAATTTGGTAAAATATGAAATTAAATCTTCACCTAATTAAAAAATAAAAAAATAAAGCCTTCGATATCTTGATAAAAAAATAAAAAAATAAAAATAAAAAAATAAAGAGAAAATTACCGAAAGTTCTTTCCTGCATGTCGGCAAATCTTTTTCTAACCCGGACAACGCCGGATAACCACCAGCCGCGCGCATTATTTCAGGAGACCTTCAGTTGAATTGATCGGATAACTCTCTCCGGATTATTATGAGGATATTGATTGAAAACGGCTTAATCAAAGTTAGACTTAATTAAAGAAATATCAGCAAGTAATATTGAAGAAGAGGACTCCGAAGGTAATTAGGTAATACAGTGAACTGAACGACAGTTACGCGGAAACCGATTTCTGATTTTAGCTAATAACAAACTCTTGCGAGAACTTACATAATCCGTTTTGTTTAAATATCAGGGAGTCCGTTTATTAGTTTTCGCAAGTTACGGTTTCGTTTGAAGCCTGTAAAAAGGACTTTTGAAATACACACATGTATACGATAATAATCAAAAAGTATCGGGACTGTTGCTACGACAACGCAGCTAAAGTTCACAGAGCGAAGTACATTGAAAATCATTCGCGTTATAAAAGACCCCGCTTAATTTCTTTTCTTTTTATAGCAGTTCTTAGAATAAAAGTGTGGTCGTTTCAACACGCCACACACACCCTTGTGCAAATTAATTGAAACAAAACGAATAATTCCGTCATTATTTACTTTTATTCGTATTTGTACAATGAAACATGGCCCATTAGTACTTTGTATGTCCATTCCACGAAGTCTCTCCTTGCAGATTGACTAAAGATTCTCGACTGGATTTAAATCGAGCTTCCGAGCCAGTCTATAGTACTTTGATTTGCTTATTAGTAAGGCTTGCCGGTGTGTTCGTGCAACGTTAAAATGTTCATATGCCATCGCATACAACGGCCATAGGACAACTAATCGACAGTTGAGACAGTAGTATCTGGGCAAGATAAGAATCTGATGCAATCACGAATGACGCAATATTTTTAAAGCGAAACAAATTTCATCAATCTCCACCAAAATAGATTCATCTGAATGCACATCACTGCAAAGACCTAATCTGAGGAAAAAAATAGAAATCGATTACTCCCTGTCGTTCCGGTGGGTCTAAGACTGACCGTATGGTGAAAGAAAAAAAAAACTAAAGAGGTTGTTCCAATTAAATTGCACAAGGGTGTAAGTTCCACTTGTCACCAAGTCTCGTGTATCAATTTTTTGGACAAGCTCAATACAATTAAGGTTCGCGAATCACCATGACATCTCAGTCCTTGCCACTTTTGCTCTTCCTAAAAATGTGTGCTCGCGCAGCGTTAAAGTTTTCAAATGCTCTCTTGGAGTAACGTTCATCGCAGACAGTGGTCATAGTACAAATAATCGACAGTTGAGACAATAGTGTCTGGGCGTGATAAAAAAATCTGATGCAATCACGGATGACGCAATATTTTTCATGGCCAAACAAATGTCATCATACACACTGAAATTGGTTGATATTGCTGCACACCACTCCAAAAGATATAATCTGGGGAGAAAACAGAAATCGATTACACCCTGTCACTCCAGTGGGTCTAAAACTGACCGTATAGTGAAAGAAAGGAAACTAAAGCAGTTGATTCGATTAATTTGCATAAGCGTGTATTTTCTGCAAGAGTCGACGCTAATGATGTAATGTCACCTTTTTGGAAACAGGCACCTGGAATTCATATGGCCTTTCACTCAAGGAAACTAAAGCGGTTGTTTCATTTAATTTGCATAAGCGTGTATTTTATGCGAGAGTCGACGCTGATGATGCAATGTCACCTTTTTGGAAACAGGCACCTGTAGAAGTCAAGTGACTTACCTGTTAACATGGCTGCCTTCATGTGTCTTCTTGGAAAAGCAAGCCAGCTAATTTTACCTCATTTATAGGAGAGTACCTAATGTACCAGTTATGTTGGTCCATTTTGTTAGAATGGACCTGCCCAACACATTTGCATGAGTGGTCTCTATTCACCCACATATTTCTCCATTAGAAGACTCAGGTCAGTTTAACTTTGTGGATACACCAGTCTACTTGTGTGGGTCAGACCCACTTGCAAGCTCACCAATATTCAACAGTATCTGGACTTCATATCGTCCTTCACTGAAGTAAACTAAAGCGGTTTTTTCATTTAATTTGCATAAGCGTGTATTTTATGCGAGAGACGACGCTAATGATGCAATGTCACCTTTTTGGCACCTGAACTTCATATTGAAACAGTCACCTAGACTAAAGTGGTTGTTTCAATTAATTTGCACAAGGGTGTAGGTTGCTCTTGTCAACAGGTTTCGTGCATCAGTTTTTTGGTTAAGAACAACACCCACCAGGTTCGAGAAACAGCATGAGATCTTCTTCCTTAACACGTTTTCTCTTCCCAAAAATGAAATCCTACTTAAAAGGAACAAGATTTTAAGATTTTGATTTTATTATATGAGAAGATAGTGAATTAATTATTATTATTATTATTATTAGTGTTTATTAATATATCTAGAAAGGGAATTACGATGATACCCATCGCGTCCTGAAATTTGGCGGTGTTTTCAAAACAACTCTTGGGTTTATATTAACCTCGCGACACAGTATTCGTGCAATTCTCGGTAACAATTTGGTTTTTTTTTCCACACCCAGGCAAATTCTCTGTCGTGCCAAACTTTTTAAACTTCTTATTAACAGACAGTAGCGTAGATCTAGGGATAGCTAACCGGTTTGAAATAGTGCTGTAACTATTTCCTGACTCGTGGAAGTTAATAATTCTCTGTCTCAAGTCAATGCTAAGCTCCTTTGTCTTCCCTATCGTGTTGTTAACGTAAGAATATCAATGGTGACACTCTATGCAACACGTGATGTTCTTTGCTGGAATTATCTCACATATTCTACTGAATAAATAGTCTGATAAAATAATTATGTAAATTATTTATACTTACTCGAATCAATCAATTTAAAACTATATTTTCTGTACTAATAATTTTGTCTTTTCTTATTTTGCATAATTCGCCTGTCAAATTTGTTGTATTTACCCTATTGTTCTGAAAAAATGAGTTTTTTTGTATATTTTTTCGTGATTATTAACATATAATAAAACCTGGCATAATATAGACTGTGGCACCATGCATACCTGACGAGCTGAAAAGAAATATTCATAGATATATGATTTGTTTTTTACGGTTTATCAACCATTTAATAATTATTTAGGGCCGAAAAATATTTTGGGTTTTAAGAATAATTCTTTCTTTACATTCAAGCGATCTGGAAGAAGGAAAGAGAAAACGAAGAAGAAAGAAAGAAAAAATAATACGAAAACAGGTCATAGGCGAGCACACACTCGCACGGCTGACAGATAACAGGTGTCGAAAAATAATCAGGTCAAGCATCTGACCGAGATCCGCGGAAAATGGAAGTGGTTATCAATTGGTTGTCATCCAAGGGAAAAGAAAGAAAAGAAGAAACGAAGTTTAGGGACAATGAAAATATTGATAAGTAACAAGTGGAAAGTGTGTCATTGGAATGATAGTAAAGGTCTAAGTGGGTGGGGAAGTGTATCTAAGGATATGAAGGCAAACCATTAATACGGAAACATAGACAGTCTCCAGAATTAGAAAAAGCCACACAAGATGATGTCGCTGAAAAAAATTTTTTTTGAGATAATAAAGATTTTTATTATCGGACCTTCGGGCGGAGGAAAATGAAATAATTTTATTTCGTTCAAAAACGCCAACGGGTCTGAGAAATCCCTTTCTTAGATCATATCCAATTAGCGATAAACTGCTTGACAAATACCACGTGTTAAAAAGCCGAAGGTGTCATCTCAGTCGCTCATGATAAGGGCGATTTAAATTAATATTTTTGTTTTTTAAGCAAGGTGTTTCTTTCCACAACAAAGCCACGGATTGTCCACGCCCGACTAAAGACGTCATTGGCTAAATAAGATCACATGACACACGAAGGAGGAGGAAAGATACCCGACCAGGACCTCATTGGCCGAGAGCGGTCACGTGACGCACGAGGAGAATCGGTCGACGCCCCTGTCAGAAGTGTAAGTGTAAGGAGCCGATACGAAGAAGCGGGGAAGGGGTATACGCCCTCAGAGGCACAGTAAGGAAGTGGGAGTGAGAGTGAGTTACCGAAAATGGAAAATCCCTAATCAGAAATAAGAAGGGTGGATATGTATTTAGAATTATCGAAGAAACCCCTGGCGCCGACAGACCCACCCCAGTTTTGACTGCGTCAATAAAAGCGAAACCCCAACCGACAGGAATCAGTTTGAGTTGAGCCGCGGACGGCGAAAGAGTTCAGCCGTGGACGACAAGCAGAGATGAGCGCCCAGTGTTGAAACCGCGTCAAGATAGCTGACCGAGATTCACGCACACTTCTGGACTCTTCTTCAACCAAGAACAAGTAGTTTGAAGAGCGACTTAGAATCAGACCACAGAAATAAGTTTTTTTCGACTTTCGTCCAAAGACACACCGAAACACAAATTTCTTAGAGAGCAGACAACTTGAAGCCTTAAAGTTGCCTAGTAAAAGCGTCGTGCCACAATCCACAGAACGGGTCGGGAAGTAGACATAGTCCTATGTACCGAGCAATTAGACATAAAAAGTTTGTTACCTTTTTCTTTGATACGTTGGACCTTGTGAGTTTTTCTTTTCTTTTATACATAATTGTGTGTTATCACCCCCGTTGGACTCAACTTGCAATACGGCCCCAACTCCTGTTTGATCTCGTCTGTCTAAGATCAATTCACAACGTGGGTAGGCAGACTGGAGATCAGTGCAGTTACCCTGGTAACCAGGCGTTGGAAGCGGGTTGGAAACGGCGAGGCTGGTATCAATCTAACCAAAGGGTTAGAACGTCACGTTTGGAGCAGCGAGGAGCGAACAGCTGACGCCGCGGCGAAGACGTCACAGTTGGTGCTGTCCGTGACCAGGATATCAGAGCCTGGGGATGGATGTACGAATAATTTCGTCGTTGATTGTATATTATTTTCGAGATTAGACATTTAGAATTGAAGGGCCCAGAACTGAACACACAGAATCGCCATCCCGTTATATATTATTTTTGTGATCGAAGGACCTCCAGTAGGGCAAGTTAACAGTAGTTTCCGTAATACACGAGGTTTAATTTTAAATGGAGGTAGAGATGGATTATTGTATATGCAACCTAAAGATGGTACCTGCATCTCAGATATCCGCACACTGATTGCCGTAGTCATGGCAGTCAAATTCAGCTTTCAAACAAAGTCAAGACTGTACAAATCACTGGTAGTCTACATTCTCCTATATGGATAGACCGGTAGACACTGTTGGCAGATACAGAGAGAAGGATACAAGCGTTTGAGAAAAAATTCATGGGGAAACTTTTTGGCATTCTTTGTTGAGAACAAAAAAGACAATGAGTTTTTGCGGAAAAGGAACCTCTTCTCGCCACTGTCAAACGGAGAAATATGGCGTGGTTTGGACATATTACAAGACACGACAGCCTGTGCAAGACCATCAAGGAAAGGCGCCGTTGAAGGTGGACGTAGGAGAGGACGCCCACACAAAAACTGGTTTGGACAATGTCAAACAATGGGCAGGTATGACTGTATCAGAACTGGTGATGGCTGCCGTTCACTGATTGTTGTGGAAAAGTGTTAGTGTGGCTTCTTCATTCGGATCCGCCCTACGATTACAAAGGTCATGGGGATGATGCTGGTGATGATGTGGTGGCGGTGGTGATGATGATGATGTTGATGATGATGTAGATGATGATGGTGATGGTGGTGATGATGGTGATGATGATGGTGATGATGATGATGGTGATGGTGATGGTGATGGTGGTGATGGTGATGATGGTGATGGTGATGATGGTGATGGTGATGCTGCTGCTGATGATGATAATGATGTAGATGATGATGATGGTGGTGATTCTTATAATAATATCAATAGTTTCGGAAACTGGGACATTAGTGAATAAATATTCACCATCACGTAAGGCAGTGCCTTCATTATTAGGTTTTTCATTTTTAAAAAAGAAAAACTTTATTAGAAAAATAATTATAGAGTATACTAAATTCAATATATCCAATTTACTCAATCGTAATGTCTACTCCCCACCAGAAAACCAACACCATATATAAATTTAAGTGTCCATTGGAAGATGGAAACTCCAAGAAAAAAAATAATATTTATATTAGTCACGCTACTACTACGTTGTCTCCGAGATTGATTTTTCAGTTGAATGATGCATCTAACATTTCTGAACGTTTGAACAACATGTCTGTCTATATTCGCAATTTAGAAAAATCTTGCTGAAAATATGTCGATATTTTTTCATGAAAAAAATAAACATAAATTAAAAATTCTTGAAGCTATATATATTTAAATTACTGAAAGCAACTTTGTAATTAATTAATTTGAATACTGCACAAATATTTTCAAAATTTTACAGTAGATGGTTTAAAAAATAACTGTTATTTAACTAATAGCATTATATCGTTTAAAAGAAAAGAAATAGATATCTTAATAACTTATTTACCTCACTTGATGTTATGCACGGGTATGTTTACATCATAAAATTTAAAAATTGGACTATACATAAGTTTAGCGTTTTTCACTTCACAAATAAAGAATATTTTTCAGATAAATATAGGAAATTTATCTTAGATAAAGCCAGGCATAAAGCAGATGATATTTTGATAATGTGAACAGTACTCAGAATAATTGAATATGCATCAATATGGTAACGTTCTTTCTTACTTTAATAAGGATACTAAGAAGCTTTTCCGACAATATGAGAGGATCATATTAAAAATAAGTAAATAAATCTTGTCTAGATTGTTTAATGAGAAATGCCCTAATGAAAGCATGCTGCCAAAATCTACGCAATATATATATATAGCCATATATGTATACATATATATATATATCGTCAAATATGTATATATATATCGTCATACATATATCTCTCTCTATATATATATATATCGCCATATATATATATATATATATCGTCATACATACATATGTATATATATATATATATATATATATATATATATATATATATATATCGTCATACATACATATATATATATATATATATATGTCGTCATACATATATATATATATATATCGTCATATATATATATATATATATATATATATATATATATATATATATATATATATATATATATATATCGTCAATGAGGTCAATGCCGATATTACTGAAAGTAGTTTTTACGATATTCCCGTCTTATCAATTTCTATTTTCTCTTCATTACTGATATAAAATTTAATATTTTTTGTCCTGCCAAACATGATATGATATCTGGGTTTGCTAGCCAAAAACATTACGAATATTTTAAAGCATTCGGTTCACATGGAATAAAGCCAAACCTATCATCCACCAGAAAAAATATCTAGTGCATAACATTAGTAAAATTAGATCGATATATATATATATATATATATATATATATATATATATATATATATATATATATACACACATATATATATATATATACTTGTTCTTCTTCTAAAACATCCTAGCATTTCCCTGTGCACCACGGCGAATCTCATCAACGGCATTTTCCTACCTACTTTGACATACTAGTTCCAGGCATGGCCACTATGAAAACCCTTGAGAAGAAAACTGATCATTTGTGAGATGAAATGACTGAGGAAAGCAGTGTGTGTGTGTGTGTGTGTGTGTGTGTGTGTGTGTGTGTGTGTGTGTGTGTGTGTGTGTGTGTGTGTGTGCTTGTGTGTGTGTGTGTGTGTGTGTATGAAAACGAGACCTTTTCTCTCATCTTAAGGTAAAGTCGTACATATATTCCTTCCTCTTCATTAATATTATTTTACGATTCAAAAATAGACTCGACTACAAACGCACTAAGTCGACTGTCACGTGTGAATTAAATATGTTTCCATTTTTTTTTAATCCTAATTTCTCCTGTGGTTAACTATGACACGAATATATTAAAAAACCCATAATTCATTTGTATCTCTTGTGTATAAAATGTGAGAGGTAATCTTTTTAAATCATTTTTAATCATTTCATCACAAGCAAGGTAATAAGTCCATGAAGACTCAAGGAATTTCCAAGTCTGAAAGAATATTAGAAAAAGAAAAAAAAAACATTTTAAAAGATACCAATAAACGAACAAGAATTAAGAAGACAAAAGATAACAATTCACATTGCCTTTAAATTATTGAAGATTTAACTTGACTGGAATGCGAGAAATCGGAATAGGATTTCACAGAGGAGAGGTTCAAGAGAAGAAACAGTTAGCATAGAACTTATAGTTAGATCTAGCAATTTCTTTGATGAGACCTAACTGCCAATCTAGTACTGCGCTGAAATTCATAACATCGAGGTACCAAAGAGGAAAGTTAAAAAAACAAAACCAAAAAATACCATGGAAATATGTAAACAAAAATCACAGGAAGCTATGTAAAGGCAGCGGGAAATTGATTGGCACCGAGATGTCAGATCAGGGCCGATAAAATTACAGATTCTTCTTTGGAATTTATCAAAAAATCTCTAAAAATATAGAAGTAACACCGGACCAGATGTTTGACCAGATTATTGAATGCATGGACCAATGGTCGATTTAAGAATTTGTAAGATAGAATCTGTCGAGAAAAATTAGCTCTTATGTAGCATTGGAATCATATTTTTAAATTGTTTTTTTTACATGAGAACTCTTATGTAGCGTTGAGTCATATTTTAAATAAATAATTATATATATATATATATATATATATATATATATATATATATATATATAAAAGTTTATCTGTTATATATATATATATATATATATATATATATATATATATATATATATATATAAAAGTTTATCTGTAAAAAGTTTCCTAGCAGCAGGTCTTCCAATGTATACATTATAAACGCTCAAATTCATGTCAGTAGAAAACAGTAACTCGAGAAAGTGCAATGAGACACTGTCCTGTAGGTTAGCATCAATCAAATAGAAGGACCTTGAAATTGAAATCTCAAAAATGTGGCACATGGGAACATCAACAATTACCGTGATAGTCGGAGCCCTCCAATTGGTTGGAAAAGATTCCAGTAGACTAATTGAATGGATTTCTGGAAACCATTGCCTTAAATAAATACGAAACATTTTTCTCACGAGTACAGCCTACACTTTACGAAGGGCTTTGTCTGTGTAATTTTTTTTTTTTTTGTCCAGTGGAAAATGTCATGATGCCATATCTAACGTTAGGTCCCTGGGCGGGACCCGGAAAGAAATGAGTACACATCAGAAATCCAACGAAATAAAATAATAATAAAATTATTAATAATAATAAAACGAGATTAAATAATAATAATAATAATAATAATAATAATAATAATAGATATCAAAATACAAAGATCTTGATGTGGAAATCTCAAAATTCCAAAAATGTGGTACAGGAGGACATCAATAATTCAAGTTGTAGTTGTAGCTTTCGGATTGATTGGAAAAGGTTCCGATAGACTCATGGAACCAATTCCTGGCAGCCTATGGTTTAAAGAAATACAAAAAAAAACAAAAAAACTGTACTAACAAGTAGAGCTCGCACATGACGAAGAGGTTTCTCTATATAAAATGCGTCTTAGATTTTGATGATTTTGATTTTTGTTTTGTTTAAAAAAATGAAAGTGGAAAGTATCATGAAGCTATTTCTGAGCTTAGGCTTATGGCTGGGAACCGGAAAGAAATGTGCATAGAACAAAAACCCAATGAATAATAATAATAATAATAATAATAATAATAATAATAATAATAATAAGTACAGCACACACACTAAGGAGAACTTTGTCTATGTAACGCTAGCAACTTCATCGGAGATAAAAAAAAAAAAAAATTAACAAGAAATGTATATAACAACACACCACGACCTGCCTTAGGTCTTTCCGCAGACTTGGTAGGTAGTGTGTCCATAGCAGAAATCGAATGATGATGATGATGACAATAATAATAATAATAATTAAATTACACACAGACAGACAAGCAATGTCAAAATGTGCCTTATTTGCAAGGTAGTTCCATCAGACTGTAATCTAACTTTGAAGATCTTCAAAAAACTACCAAAGTACGAGGACCTTGAAATCCAAATCTTCAAAATGTGGCACATGGGAACATCAACAATTCCTGTTGTGGTATGAGCCCGCGGATGGATTGGAAATGATTCCAATAGACTCCTTCAAGGGGTTCCTGGTAGCCCATGCCTTAAGAAATGCAAAAACATTGTACTCACACCTACATCCCAAAACTTACGAAGAGCTTTTAAAATATGAGTGATCTTAAGTTTTTTTTCCCCACAAAGAATGCTCTGTGGAAAATGTTATGATGCCATTTCTGACCTGAGGTTTGAAAGCTTACACAAATTTTAGTCCAAATTTGCCAAGTGGAATTATCACGTAATTATAATAATAATAATTAATTATTATAATAATTATTATAATTAATTATTATAATAATTAATAATTCTTCTTCCTCAACTACTACTACTACTAATTCTAGTACCATGTTTCTTCGGAACGTGGGCAACCATACTTCTCCAAAACACCCTTCCCTTGCAGCCTTTAAGTTTTTTCCCCTCCCAGCACATTCTATAATCTATTCACAAAACTGTTCCTCTAGGTATCTCGCTCACTTTCCCTGTCCATTTACCTGCCCTTGTCAAATTTACCATTCCGTCTATTATCGTGACGTGTCCAAGATATATCAGCTTTCTTTCTGATTCTATGTAGAAGATTCCGTCTGTCTATATTTCCATAAGACGTTTTCGCTGCTGTAGCCATGATATTCTTAGCCTCGTTCTCTTGCCTCCTGTCCTCTTCACCACTGAAGAAATTGTTCTGTATTCACTGCTATATGGTAGGACACATTATACAGCAATTCTGGAACTTTTTTTTTTTTTTTTTGGTTTCTAATAAAATTTACTTGTTTCTTTAAATTTCCTTGTTACTTTCTTAAGTTCTATAATGAATCTACTATACCTATGAACTTTCGGATTTCATGGCCATATTTTTCATCCTCTTTTTAAATAACTTCCCATATATTTAATCTTCATCTCTTGTTTGATTTTGAAATCTACAATGCATAGCTGGTTTCTTGGGTGTTTTCACCTGCTGGCAACCATACTTTCTTTCCTCTTACAACTGGTTAGACTTTTCACCCCGCTTTCCTTTACTAACTTGTATAAGATGTCCTTTAATTTTCTCTTCTGTGTCTACTATCAACACTGTGTCATCTGTGTTTGTTATATTGTTAATATTTACCGAGAATAAATTCTAGCATGGTTTCTGTTGTGGATTCCGGGATGAAAATCCGGTCTCAAATGAATGACAAACGCAGGAATGAAATATAGCAAATAAATGTATTGACGTAATAATACAATTGGTAATACGGTTAGTAGATCCAGAAATGCGGTTAGTAGCAATAATAATATATATACAGTCTGGGAAATTCAGTATCGAAATAGGACTTCCTTCTGAGTCTACGTGCTCGCAACTGTGACTCCTACAAAGCGGTTACCTCACAGTCTCACTCTCTCACTGTTACTGTCTCTAACTCCCGGATATCCACCGGCAGCAGTACAAGTACACACTGGGCGAGTCCACTTGTATGAAAAGGGGTGGACCCCTTAATATTTTCCGTTTTAGAGGTTGAATAAATCCGGTGAAAATAAATATATTTGTCTTTTGCCATTTTCTATTTTGGTGCACAGGCCGTTTTCTACCAGCCCTTGATTATTCTAACATCTTTCCCAAATATTCCTAGCATACAAAATATTTTTTTTTACCGCCCTTTGTGCACTGGTTTTGCACAATGCTTAAAAACATAATTTCTACGTCCGTGTGCATTTGTATGACGTTCTCTGAAACATTCTGGTCATAAATATAAAAATCACTGTTTTAAAATTATAATATTCTTATATTGATCTGAAGATATCTGTCACCCTGTAACCAACCTTCCCATATATGCATCGAAATCAAACATCACCAAGATATTTTGATGCCCCCCACTCACCGAAAAAAAAAAGCGACCGAAATTTACCCCTTACCAGCTTTTGGTTACGGCTCTGAAGTTTATCAACTCTACACATTTTTTTTTTGGTTTTGCCTCGGAAAGCGTAGATAAATATAAAATGGTCAGGACTTTAAATTATTCATATATTCACTCTATCTGTTCACATGTAACATATCGGACTGAAATTCGGGCGTCGACTTACATTTTATTTATGTTCTAAAAATAGATTGGCTCTATATACACCGTGCATATATAATCGCTTGAGTGAAGGAAAGATTTATAACCAATTTCTCGCAGTGGTTTTATTTAATATCTCCATAATACAAAAATGTACGTACAACATGAAGAAGCGGGGACATGTTGAAAATTGATGTCGAAAGAAAAAAAAAAGAAAGGTGGAACAAATTCTCTTACATGGCAGGCCTCTTCAACAGCTCTTTCATGGGAGATGGCTTCTTTTTCATTTTTACAATGATGTTCACCCTGTTCAAGACCCCAAAGCCAAGGTGATAATGCCAAAAAAGACGCAAAGGATTACCAGAAGTGAAAGAGAAGGGAACGATTTTTGACCAATGATTCCCAACCGGCATTCCGAGGCACACTAGTTTGCCGCGTGATACTCTTAATGTGCCGCGGAATATTCTTACTGTTTGGGTCGCTAACACACAAAAAGAGAATGTCTAATATCGAGAATATTTAACTTCGAAAAACATAAGAAAAATTAATTACTTTTACTAATATGTGGAAATATCTACTCTTTGCCTGATGAAGGTCGCGAGACCGGAAACGCGTGTAGCAAAATTATGGAGAACAAAGCATAATATATTTTTTTCATAAAATCCACATTACAAACAAAAACGTTCGCGGTTTCTCTCTTCTTTTTAATATACACACTTTTCTCTCGTTGAGATTACTATAACTTCTTCCTTTATATATATATATATATATATATATATATATATATATATATATATATATGTGTGTGTGTGTGTGTGTGTGTGTGTGTGTGTGTCTGTGTGTGCGCGCGTATGTGTGTATGTATTAAAACTTTTATCCAAAATTAGCTAAAATGGCTTTATCAGTTTTATAGCTTTTGGTTTGGTTCGTGGCATAATATTTAATATCAACAAGATTTTTATTGCTGGGAATATTTTTGGTTTGGTTTGGTTTATTCTGTTTTACGGCATATCAACCTGAATTTGTTATTTAATGCCAACAAGAGTTTTATTGCTGGTAATATCTTTGGTTTGGTTTGCTTTATTTTGTTTTACGGCATATCAACCACAATGGGTTATTAAATGCCGACAAAATTTTATTGCTAGTAATATTTTTTTTCAAAAATGTATAGTTTGGTTTGGTTTATCTTGTTTTACGGCATATCAACCTCAATGGATTATTTAATGCCGGCCGAAAAAAATTTTTATTTCTTGCAATAATTTTTTTTTCCAAAATATATAGTTGGTAATTTTCTTCAAAAATTTATGGCTGGTAATAATATTTTTATAAACTATTTCTGGGATTAAAACCCATTTATACACTTTCATAGAGTTTTGACCCCAGTTTGGGAGTTAACTATTTGCCCATAGCCGGAACCCTAACAGGTGCTACCACCCCGGGTCAGGGTGGACCTGGGAACACCAGCAATTAATCAGTGGGCCCACGATCCTGAAAACCTGATCAGAGTAGTTTAACGTCTTACCCAGAACGCTGGTATAGTTTATCGTCATACCCAGAACGCTGATATAGTTTATCGTCATACCCAGAACGCTGATATAGTTTATCGTCATACCCAGGACAGAGTTTTATTTCATTTTTTTTACTTCTTATTTATGTGAAATAGGATTCTCGACCCTAAATAACATCAAAAATAAAAAGTGCGAAAGACGGAAGAAGTAAGATTCCGCTTATCACACATTCGACCAAACACTGAAGAAATCGCGTAAAAACACCAGGCACAGATTTCACACTTGAATATGCTGCACAAATAGTTGAATAGAAACATTGAAATGAAGTAAGTTCATATTTATGTGTGTATTTTTTAAAAAAATCTTCTATGGTTTTATTTCATAACTTTTAAATGTATATCGTTTAAAAATTTTGCTAAGTGTGCCGTGATATTTTCATTTGCTCCTAGGTGTGCCGTTGCTTAAAAAGGTTGGGAAACATTGCTTTGGACTATAAAATATTATTTTCAATCGAAGACGTTAGAATTTAGAGTTGAACTAGTCTTGAAAAGAAAGCGAAACTCCAATTCTAAACAGGATACAACTGATAAAACTCTACTCCTATTCAAAACACCAGGGAGGAGTATGAAACGGACAGTCAGTGGCTATCATCATTTATTTATTTTAAACTCGTCCATCATCCATACACGAAGCTAACTGACTCCTTGGCAATTATAGGATTCTTGAGATTAATATTTGTTCGGACTAATTCATTTGCAAGTGTATATATCCGCAAACAACGCTGGAAGAAGAAGCCAAAAACAGTCATATGGCTGATGCATATTTATGGAAGAGGAAAGGGATTGAGAAATGGTGGCAACTCGCTGCAAAAATGCACTGTGGATGGAATGATTCAACGTGTATAAAAATATTATACAGTAGAATCCCACATATCCGGAATCCCTAATATCCGGAGTGTCTCATATCTGGAATCCTTAATATCCGGAGTGCCTCATAGCCGGATTACCGCGTAACCGGACATGACTTTGATGTGTATATTTGAACTATTTAGATGATATGTAACTGATTCGAAATTTCTGTTTTTCAGGAAATTTACTTTGGAAAATTACTTAAGCCTGTTTCAGCCTAATGGCTTGTTTTGCTGCAAAAGATGATGGGAAAAAGAGAAAAAGAACAACTTTGGAGTTATTGCAAAAAGTGGAAATTTTAAACAGACTAGACACTGATGAAAGTTCATTGTAACTAATGGCTGAGTTCAACATAGAAAAAGGCAAAATTGTATGATATAAAATCTCCCAAAGAAACAATTCTCCAGCGTTCATACTGTCATATTCAACAAGGAAATAAAAAAAATGATTGTGACGAAACCTGGACTGAAAATGAAAAAAGCTATTGAAAAGGTTATCGGTTTTATGGAAAGAAAGCCAGCATTCAGCTATGACAATTACAATAACGCACTCAGAGTTATAAGTGTATTTCGTTTAAAAAATTTCAAGAACAAAAGCAAAACGAAATGCAGAAAAAGTTAAGAATGACATTAGAAGAGAAAGAATTCATCATGCAAAAGCGATTAAAAAATCCACGTCACATTATTTGTTTTGCATATGTGGCAGACTTAATTTAATGAATTTTCATTAACATTACATAATTTATTTCTTTATCCTTAAATTCAATTCCGTTTTATTTCACTCACCATTAGCTTATTTTGCTTACTATAAAACACTGAAAATAAATGTTAAATCTGATTTCAGTTCTTTTATTTTAATCTAAATATAACCGCTCATATCCGAAGTTTGTAACCAATTTCTCATATCCGGAAAGGCTTCTTAGTTCGGTTGTCAGGGATTATACTGTATTTAAGAACCTCACATTTTTTTTCGGATGTTCTTTATTTCATCATATAAAAGGATTAAAATACGATTTTTATAGGTTTTGTATTTGATTAAAGAGAGAATAATCACAAAAATGAACTTTTTTTTTTTAAAAAGTGAATTTTCGTTTTTAGTCATTTTGCGATCATTTAACTATTTGCATGATGATTCTTTCTCTTCTAATGTCATTCTTAACTTTTTCCACAATTTGCAGCGCGTGCTGATAAGGGAACTGTATAATAAATAATATTATTGCAATAATTTAAACTATTTATTTTTATTAAAGTGTTTATAAAAGATATATATCCAAGAACAGATAGCAAATAGTAAAACGTTACTGAGAGTTATAATAGACAGGAAGTAGTGGAGAGCCATTGTCGCCAACAATTTGGACTCAAAACCGGCACTGAAGAATTATCTATCAAACAAAAAAATATTTCATCAAAATCGGATGAAAATTGTGGAAATACATAAACAAAATCCGATCACACACACACACACAGTTTGAGAATTTTAGATATAGATATAGAATATAGATATATTTATTATGTAAAAACTTGTTTTTGAGAACAATATATTTCGTAATGGCATACTTTCAGTGTTACGTACAGACATACAGCCACTTCTCACTTAACGACTTAGCTGTTTAACGAATCAAGACGAATCAACAACAAGTTCTAAAATCTCATAAAACAAAATAAACAGCCAACTGACCGGTGGTATTAAACGTTATACGAAAACGTTGATCAAGATTTTTTTCTTTTTTTAATTCTTCAAAAAAAATTTTTTTTAACTGTTGGGAGATTTTCAGTATTTCTGAAGTTTTGTCTACTTGACCTTGCAACCTTTTCTTATTCTTTTAAGATGGTTAACTGTTAAAATGGTAGGCATCATCAAATAATGATTCATTGAAGAACAGCGAATGTCTTGAATTGATGATTTGTTTTCTAGCGAATCGACTACCATTCATTCGTGATTAAAAGATAAAAGACACATGGGCAATTCTAGGATTGTCGAGGTGACTATTTGCTTGGGATAATTCATTTATCAGAGTATATATATATATATATATATATATATATTCATTTATCAGAGTATATATCTGCAACTAAAATGGAAAGAAGAAGCCAAAGACAGTATTATGTATTAATGCACTCTCATCGAAAAAAAAAAAAGGGGCGAAAAAAGGAGAGAATTTAATGCAAAGAATCCACAATTCTGTTGCGTAAGGAATCTTTCAAAGAATATCAATAAAATAGTATGCATTTTAGGAACTTAATGTTTGTATCTTTTTTCATTTTCTTTATTATTTATGGAAATAAAGAAAAAAGGATATGGTAATAATATTAATTTCATTAAAAAGTAATATCTTTATAGTAATAGGAAGAAAATTAAAAAAAGGGGAACGTCCTGTGTAAGACGATAAACTACATCCAAGGAGTTTTGAAACGCGTGGAACCACCTCTTAATTGCTGATGTTCCCAAGTCCGCTTGAATCGGGGTGATAGCATCTGTTATGGTCCCAGCCATAGGCAAATAGTTAACCCCTAAACTGTGGTCAAAATACTATGAAATTATAAAAATAGGTTTTGATACCAGAAATAATTTTTTATAAAAAATTATTACCAAAAATACATTATTAGCAGTAATACGTTTTTGAAGAAAACAAACAAAACAATATTATCAGCTATAAAATTTTTGAAAAAAAATATTAGCAGTAATATATTTTTGAATAGAAAAGATATATTACCTGCAATACATTTTTGGGGGAAAAATATTACGAGCAATAAAATCTTTTGTCAGCATTAAATAACCCATTGAGGTTGATATGCCGTAAAACAAATCAAACCAAACCAAAAGAAAGAGAAGGAAAATGAATGAATGAAAAAGAAAGAAAGAAAGAAAGAAAGAAAGAAATGGTATTATGCATGTATAAAAGAAAGAAAGTATCAGGTAGCATAAAAATCATGTAAGTAAATACGAAATGATATAAAATTGAGGCATGAAATGAAAAGGTAAATTCAGAGAATATATAAGAAAGAAAGAAAGAAAGAAAGAAAGGGGTGTAAGGTATTATCCTTGAAAAAAGAAAAAATAGATGAAGAAAAAAATGAGAGAAGCCATGTGTTACGTATAAGTAAAGAAGAAAGAAAAATAGAGAAAGAAAGAAAATAAAAAAAAAGAAAGAAAGAAATTAGAGAAAGAAAGAATGAATGAAATGAGAGAAGCCAGGTATTATGCCTGAATGAAAGAAAGAAAGAAAGAAAGAAAGAAAGAAAGAAAGAAAGAAAGAAAGAAAATTCAGAAAAAAGAAAGAAAGCAAGACTCGGAAAAGAAAGAAAGGAAGAAAAAAAGGAAGAAAGAAAGGAAATGAAAAGTGTAACGTATGCTTGAAAAAAGAAAAAAAATGGATGAAGAAAGAAATGAGAGAAGCCATGTGTTACGTATAAGTAAAGAAGAAAGAAAAAAGAAAGAAAGAAAGAAAGAAATTAGAGGAAGAAAGAATGAATGAAATGAGAGAAGCCAGGTATTATGTCTGAAATAAATAAATAAAGAAAGAAAGAAAGAAAGAAAGAAAGAAAGAAAGAAAGAAAAGAAAAGAAAGTGAAAAGGAAGTGCGATGAATGAAGCCATTACTTAAACAGTTATAATATTAGGTTGGTCTGAAAGTTCTGACTTATTTACAAAGCGGAAAGAAAAGAACAAAATTTTATGGTGGGACACCATTCATTCTTTAAAATAAAGTCCACTAATCTCAACGATCTTCTGCCAGCTAACCTAAACTAATGTTGCTGTTGTTCCATCAAATTTTGTTGTTTTCTTTCCGCTTCCTTAGTGAAACAAGACTTTCTAGCCAACCTAGTAGGTTTTTTTTATAGTTTTCTGGTATATAATTAAACTTAAAACACTCGTAAAACTATCCTGTAAAAGTGGATGTTTGAGTTTTTTTTTTCTTTTACCCTTTTGCCGTGCATGTTCAGGCAAACTTTTCCCGCTTTTAATGTTAATCGACCATCTTTACGAATCCAGCTTATCAAAGAGGAAAGTTTAAATTAAATGAAATAAACTAAATAAAATAATCCTTCTAAAAAATTTTTTTATGCCAACCAAAAGAATATAGATCTATTGTAGGTTAATTGGTTAATTTTCAGAACAAAATTCTTTACCTTGCAATGTGAGTTAATATCTAGATATAAAACGAGATTCAATAATCTTCAAGTTGAATGACAAACATAAGAGACTCATGAAATATTTCAATATTATTTTGCTAATGTATATTATTAAAAATAATTTACCTGTACATCGCTATTAAATTGAATATCAAATATCTCCTGCACTTCGCCTGACATTCAAAAATATGTTTTATTTACATCTTATTGATAATTCCCTCTGTGTTTACACATAATGAACTCGTCGCAATTGTAATTATGCAGTATTGTTTAAGTTTTGGATAATTTAAGAAATATTTGTCCACGGCTAGCGGCATTCTTTATTGCATTTGCAATCTTAGTGGCCATTTAAGAAACGGAGTAATATATAAAAGAAATTGCTTTTCGTACTTACCGTAAAAGAGCTGAGGAATTTTCTCGAGCGCGATTGAAAAAATGTCTCCAAGAGAGCTGTAAATGTTAGTTGAAAAGAACATAATTCTTTCTTGGATTGATTTTCCAACCCCGAAGTAGGAACAAGGAGGGCTATTCTCAACATAATAAAACTCCAGCTCCGGCCTATGTAAGAGAGTCGAAATTCATCGAAAAGCTCGAATCGACGGCTCTAAATATATAAGCGTCGTGTTTCCTTGACTTGTGAAATCAGCAATTTCAAAATGTTTGTTCTAGTTGTATGGCAAGATAAAGAACAATCAGGAAACGTTTACCAATCTAACATCTTTCATTTTTTTTTTATTATAGCTTCACCAGAGAATAAGAAAGGAGGAAAAAAAATCTGTTAATTTTACTTTCGTGTTGTTTGATTTTCATTGGTCAATCAGGTTTCACGTGCATTCTACTCTTTAAATTAACGTTAGTATGATTTGGGGCACTTGGAATTCAAAGATAGTCCATTCGAAGTTCCAAGAAATGAATGGATTACAAGCCAACTTGAAAAGCTGTAAATACTGATATATGTATATATGTGTATATTTTTTCGTTCTTAATTTAATCCCTTGCGTCTTAGTAACTTTATCGCATTGCTTGGGGTGAAATGAAAGAGATGGCTGTAAAGCTCACCACTTAATCTTAAACAGAAGAAAATATTTGAACTACGCTAAATACTAAATGGATCCAAAAGTTAAAAATTCATTTTTAAGGTTAATTGTATGCGTATTTTAGATTAGCAGTATACCAGTCTTGAAACGGGTGTTTCATTACTGGGAATTTTAACCGTTCAATTGAACCAGTTTAAGTTTAAAATCAGCCCACTTGAAGATCAATATTAGTAACCACCATTGGGTGCAACACTTGCACATCCCCAAATGGAGGGGGGGCTTAAAAAGGGACGTTTTTGCGTTCTCAGTCTTGACAGCAACGAACTTCTTCCATGGACCGTCATAATAATAATATGCGATAACTTTTATTTATAATATATATATATATATATATATATATATATTTATAATTCAATTAATCTTTTGCGTTAGATTTCAAGTCTCTAAATCGATTGTAAGCTATTTTTACAGACATTAAATGTTGCCTTTATTTTTAGCGGAAAGTGAAAAAAATCAGTTTTTTCGAATTTTCACTTGCAAGGTTATATTTTTTTCCAGCCAATTTGGACTCGAAACCGGCACTGAAGAATTATCTATCAAACAAAAAAAACATCTCATCGAAATCAGATGAAATCTGTGGAAACCCATAAACAACATCTGATCACACACACACACACACATTTTGCGAATTATAGATATAGATTTAATTAAAAAAGAATCATATATATATGTGTGTGTGTGTGTGTGTGTGTGTGTGTGTGTGTGTGTGTGTGTGTGTGTGTGTGTGTCTTTCTTATACTAAGCTCTCTTTGGATTCATGTCCACCTGGGAATTATCCCTAACAATTAAAATTTGCTATATATATATATATGAAAATTTATCTGATTTAACCAGTACAGAAAACAATATTTATGAATAAAAATGCCAATAGGAAAACTAGTAACTGCTGACGCGTTTCGTCTAATGTAGACTTTATCAAAGCAAAATACGAAATGAACTTAATTGCTAGGAACATTCTGTTTTTGTTTTTATTAGTTACCCTGTTCAATTAAATTTATTTCGTATTTTGCTTTAATAAAGTCCACATTGGACAAAACGCGTCAGCAATTACTAGTTTTCCTATTGTCATTTTTATTCATATATATATATATATATATATATATATATATTGCTATTATATATGTGTACATATATTTTATATATGTATATTGCTATTATATATGTGTACATACAGAGAATGTCTCATATCGAGAATATTTAACATTGAACATGAGGAAAAATTATTTTTAATAATATGTGGAAATCTCCACTTTTACCTGAAGACGGTCGCGAGACCAGAAACACGTGTCGTAAAATTATGTAAAACAAAGCATAATATTTTTTCTAAATAAATCCACATTACAACCAAAAACGTTAGCGGCACCACTCTTCTCTTCTTTTTAATATACATACTTTTCTCCCGTTGGAACCACTACATTATATTTCTTTTATATATATGTACATATATATATATATATGTGTGTGTGTGAGTGTGTGTGTATGTTAGCTTTTTAAATTAGAAAATAAAGAAAAGCGAAATAAACTATTTTATCTTTTTTTTATTGTTTAATATTTCGAAATTATCGACGATAATCTACGATAAATGACGATCGCAACGCTACCCACTTCGGCGAATTCATACCACTTATTTTTCTTTTTGAAAATTCACAATAAGCTTTTCTATTGTCAAGAGTTGTTTCGGATTTCAGTAGCGGCCAAGTTATTTTCGTAATTAATCAAAAACACTTTCTACATCCATAGAGTTGATTCGAACGCGACTTGATTGTGCCGATGATCGGTTCCTTCCGAGCGTACTCGATAGCGACCTTCATTATGAGATTTGAGCGTTTTTCTAATGAGATGAAGAAGCCTGGCTCCACTATTCAGCACCATCCCAATTTACCTTCCCGATAATATTCTTGAGGTTGGACAGCAGTTTTCATGAACACGTTTCTGTCAGACGAACACGCAATCTCCCCGGTAAATTAGAACCTTCTCCATGAGGCCCTTGATTAATAAAAGCAGGCCTATTGGCAAGCATCGTCGTATCGACGGTAATTACTTAACCCCCCCATAAAAGTGGGGCTTTGTCAGCATCCATTACTCTTCGTCTAGTAAACACTTAAGGGTACACAATTGATTAAATTGACGTTATTCAGTAATGTGTTTCTTGAAGGACCCTGCGAAGCGCTCGATACGATTTATCATGGTGATCTGAGTGCTTACGCACAAGTCTTCAATTTGCATCAGAAAATAATGACAACTAGGTGGGAGTTATTACGTCAAGTAAGCTAGAAGACCCGGGCGTTTATATGATTTCCACACTGACCAGAAATGATTGATTCTTGATAACAATCCTAATTTCATTTACACTCATTTATTTGTAATGCAGTGCTTATTCTTCGAACTGTTTCTCTTAAACGTATTCAAGACTTTAGAAAAAAAAATAATATTTTACATGAAATCGTAATGAAACATAATATCATTATTCCATTTAAAATCTGAGAAACGTAAATAATTACGACTACTAAAAATAAAAGCAAAAAAAAGAAATTATCATTATCTCATATAATAAAATCCGTGGCAAACAAATAACCTACCATGTTCTGTGTCCGTGCAACGACCATACTCAAAGAAAAAAGGCCGGTTGATCAACTTTTCGATATGAGGATTCACTTATTATATAGACTATAAGAGTTTGGCGTAGGAACTAGTTCGAGGTTATGAAAAATTACATCATGTTTTCTTTAGCAAACCGAACAAATTTGTGGAATGAAATATTGGGTTTGTTACGAAATAAACAATGTTTTTCATCGTTTTTCTCACAAATGTGTGGGTGAAGATATTCACCTACCACCCCACGCGATTGGATGCGGCAATTTTATTGTGGGGTATCCGAACCCGTGAGCCCGATCAAAAATATTTGGAAAAGAACCTCAGATAGCTCAACTTGTAGACATGTCAAAACAAATCGCTAGCTGAGGAAAAAAATTGAAATAAAAAATGAAAGAACTAAAACCACCGAACAGGGGGAAATAAATCGTCCAGTGCCTTAAGTCTTTAGTCCAAAGAAAATAAATGACGATGTCATCACTAGTAACTGTTGACGATGTTTGCCGTAGTCTGTGAATATGGAATCCAGTGAAGTCCGTAATCTCTTCAATATCAGAGGTTGGCAGTGTAGATTCGGAGAAAGTAGCGGCTGTTAATTCTTTATATCTTCTATATCAGGTTGGCAGTGAAGATATTTTGGGAGAAAAATATGGCTGCCTTTATACACGTCGCATTGAATATTTTGTGCTTTGGTTAACCCTTCTATTAGTGAACTATAAAATGAGTCAGCTCATTTTGACTAGCTCACTAGGACCAACGTACCCTCACGGCTTAGGAAGGTCTTCTATCGAGGGTTAGTAGAGGGGCCCGCGAAGGATCCCCTACGAGATACGCTCGGCTTGTCGGAGGAGGAGTTTCGCTCCTACTGGTCTTTGGCGCCAGCGGCGGATTACCTCAGTAACCGTGAGTTTTCGCTTACATGGCGATTGGATCGGAATCGGCTGCCTCTCAACGACAAGGCTTTCATGTGGGGCTTGGCGGATTTGCCAGACTGTGAACGGTGTGGCTTTGGTTTAGAAGAAACGGCTTCGCATGCCTTCTACTATTGCCCCCGGGTCCGACCCTTATGGGACCATATCGGCGAGCTGACGGCTCGTCTCGTTCCCGAACAGCTTGTGTCCATTGATCGCGCATACGCGTGTGACAATGTGTCGCCCCCGTGTTCCGGGGGAAACGGATGGTGTTTCTGACGCTGCTAGCCACGGCTCGAATGGTGATTTGGACGACGCGAAAGGAGGAAGTCTTGCGAGGCAATCGTCTTTCTTATCAGGATCTAATCCGATTCTTTGAGCATCAGCTCAAGATGAAGATTAGAACTGATAGAAAACGATTGCATTCGACAGTCTTTAGCGAAAGGTGGGTAAAAGAGGCGAGCTTGGTTCGTGTGAACGGGGCTAGCCTTGATTTTCTCTTCTCAATCAACCTACGGCACATCGGAGTGGTTTTCTGTGGAATCCTCGCCTTGGTTTGTTTAGACAAGCTTCTGTGTACCTAGTTAATGTAAGTGTTGTTAACGGCCTGTTCCTGGCCATTTCTTTAGCTATGATCCAAGTTGAGATTCCCAACCTCCCCAGTTTGTTTTGGCCCCTTTTTATCTCGATTGGGTCAGCTTTATATTTTCCCATTCCTATATAATATTTTATCATTTTCCCACTCCCTTTTAGTTAATTATTGGGTACATCTCCCCATCCCTCTCATTGTTTCATCATAGAATTTTAAGTATTTTTTTATCATCAAATTTTTATGGCATGAGGCACGTTTTATAGGAATCCCTTGTGAGAATGCGGTATTTTGGGGCATGGAGGATTGATTGATGATGGACGTGTTCTTATGGTGAATGGGTAAATTGTAATTTATGAATGGGCCGTGAATCAGATTAGCTAGGTATAAGATAGTTAGTGAAGACCAGCTTTTACCCCTCCCCTTTTTTCGGCCTTGTGCCACAATTTTGTACTTGATACAGAATAAATATTCTAGTACCAACGTACCTAAAAATTCTAACAGTAATCACTCCAAACACTATGATGTTGACTAGATATATCGTCCAGCTCATTCCGAAACCTTTGTTCTTTCCTCAGATTGACACCCAAACATAAAATGTTCAAATAGCTTCCGTAGAATAACAAGCAGCATGCCGTTTCCAAATCCTTGTCGGTGTTGCGTGAATTGTAATCACTCATTCCGAATCCTTTGTTCTTTCCTCAATTGACACCATGATGTTCTTCAAATTGAAGCTTCCGATAATAACAAGCAGCTCATTCCAAATCCTTGTCGGTGTGAATTGCGTCAGAGTGCAGTGGCTCATTCCGAATCCTTTGTTCTTTCCTCAGATTGACACCCAAACACACTGAAATGTTCAAATTGGAGCTTCCGTTGCGAATAACAAGCAGCATGCCGTTTCCAAATCCTTGTCGGTGTGAATTGCGTCAGAGTACGATGGCTCATTCCGAATCCTTTGTTCTTTCCTCAGATTGACACCCAAACATACTGAAATCTTCAAATTGAAGCTTCCGTTGCGAATAACAAGCAGTACAGCATGCCGTTTCCAAATCCTTGTCGGTGTGAATTGCGTCAGAGTACGGTGGCCTACTGATCCTACTATGCTGTGCAGACGACAAAGTAAGAACCAAAAAACGCGCATGCATGCTTTTCAAAAATGTGAAATGACAACAATTTATCCACTGCACATTATATATATATATATATATATATATATATATATATATATATATATATATATATATATAACAGTTTCTAGTAGCCGGATCTTATAATGTAATAATATTTATGATCTCAATTAACCTAAAAATCCCAAGCCATTTTCCTTTCACAGAGATTGTCTTTTATTCTGACACCAAGATGCCTAAACACACAAACTTCCGCTTTGTCTGCTCATCCGCAATTTTTCACATAATATTATACAAGTTAAACACATACACACACATACAAACCCGCATGTAAACACATATTAAAGTTACACATATGTATATATTTAAACAACGTTATCTCATATGGGAAGCATATGCATGCATATATATATATATATTTTTTAATACTCAGGAGTGTTGGTTTCATGACATATATATATATATATATATATATATATATATATATATATATATATATATAAATATATATATTTGTATATAAAGTCATACAGAGAAAAACAGACATATATTTAGGCAGAAAGGCACACAATAAATATTATCAGCACAAAACCTCACTCACATATACGCACACTCCATGCACTCATATATATATATATATATATATACAATATATATATATATATAATTCGTGAGTATGAAATATATTTACGAATTTTTCCTTTTATGCGTTTATTTTTTTGTTTAGTGCTTTTTATATTTCTTCCAGAACATATTTCAATTTTTTTTCAACCTGCATACCTTTTCGATTTTGCTTCGTGAAAAGATAAAATAAGTGAAAATCCGATATCTTTGGCCTTTATCTTTTCGAACAGGGATTTTGGAAGAAATAAAAATAAAACAAAAGTCTTTTTGTTTTTTTTCCCAGTGATTTCCGAGACCGGAAATTTCATCCGAATCAAATTTGGAAACATGGAACGCGTGTCGGGCTAGATGCATCATGGGACCTCAGAATTATGGAAATGTGCATTTGTGGTGAAGACGGTTTTGCTAAAAAGATGGGGACATTAGTTATGCGGTTAACGAGGATCGAGAAGATAGAAATACGATGATAGAGAAAGAAATTTATCATCGTTTTTTTTTTTTTTTTTTAAAAAAATAGGAATGTGAAATAAATCCAGAGAAGGTGAAAAGAAAATGTCGATGGAGAAGATAAAATATTGGAACGAAAAAAGAAAATGATGAAAATAATTTAGGAGATTACTAAATTTTGAAAGAAAAATTACAAAATTAAAAAAATAAAATTGTAAGAAAATACGAAATGATATAAAGTTGAGG
>CAHIKZ030001902.1:510000-527500 GCA_903632075.3 Acanthosepion pharaonis | reverse complement strand
TACCGATTGAGGTTGTTTAATGAGCATAACAGGAGGAGGTAAAAATTGCACTTTATGAGGATATGTAGGAAGGGTAACGGTCAACTCTGGACTTGAAGAGATTAAGTACCACTCAAGCTAGAAGGTTACCGACTGAGGTTGTTTATTGAGCATAACAGGAGATAAGAAATGCACATTATGAGGATATGTACGAAAGTTAATGGTAAACTCTGGACTTGAAGTGTTTAAGTGCTACTCAAGCTAGAAGCTTACTGAATGAGGTTGTTTAATGGGCAAAACAGGAGGAGGTAAGAAGTGCACTTTATAAAGATATGTAGGAAAGGTAACGGTCAACACTTGATTTGAAGAGCTTAAGTACCACTCAAGCTAAAAGGTTACCGATTGAGGTTGTTTAATGAGCATAACAGGAGGAGGTATGAAGTGCCCTTTATGAGGATATGTAGGAAAGCTAACGGTCAACTCTAGACTTGAAGATTTTAAGTGACACCAAGCTAGAAGTTTCCTGAATGAGGTTGTATAATGGGCAAAAAGGAGGAGGTAAGAAGTGCGCTTTATGAAGATATTTAGGAAAGGTAACGGTCAACTCTGGACTTAAAAATTTGAAGTGTCACTCCAGCTAGAAGGTTTGTGAATGAGGTTTTAATATGAAGCATAATAAGTGGAGGTAAGAAGTGCAATTTATTAGGTTATGTAGGAATTGTAACGGTTAACATGAAGCTTGAAGTGTTAACATTGTATTGGACGGTAAAACATCCTTTTCGGAATCTGCTTCACAAGATTCTTCTCGGAAAGGCGTCACTAAGGAGCCGTTTCCTTTTGTCATTCTTTTACCTTCTATTAATCGTATATATAAACATTTTGTATGTCATAACATCCATATTGATATGAACAAACTGAGATACACCCGAACGAACTGAAACAGCTTGCTAGACAGTTTGACAGATATATAAGAATAGCCCGATTCGATCAAACAATTTTAGGATAGATAGATAGATAGATAGATAGATAGATAGATAGATAGATAGATGGGGAAGGGAGATAGAGGAATACCAAATGATTGAGGTGGAAATACTTTAAGGAAGATAGAAAGATGTATTCAAAGAAAGAGATGAAAGCAGATGAAGGGCGGTAGCGAGCATTTGGCCTGAGCACAAGCGGGTTTTTAGCTGCGAGTCGATGCTAAGGTTGAAATTTCAATGACTGCACCACTATGGGCATTAGCGTCGGTAGCAGCTGCATCCTTGGAAGTGACTGAAATGAAACAGATTCTAATCGGACTCCATCACAGTTTTCTGTTGCATTTTTCTTTTCAGAATCTTCATCGACAGACATTCTGTCAAAGAAAACTTTTCTCCCGGCCCTGAGATATCCAGGCGAGATTGCAGTTTGAAATAGACAGAAACAGAAGCAGGAGATGGGAGAACGGTAGCAAGTTGGGAATGGTAAAAGTCTCGAGTGATAATAATAATAATAATAATAATAATAATAATAATAATAATAATAGTAATAATAAAGAAAGGAAAGAGAATGAAGGGGGAAGTTAAGAAAGAAAGATAAATAAGAAAGATGAATGGAAAGAATTTAACCTGATGAGGGAAAGAGAAAGTAAAGACGAAAATCAAATAAGAACGAAATAAACAAAGGAAAAGATTAGAAACAAAACGGAAGAAGATTCATGTGAACAAAAAAGATAGGAAGAAAATTTAGGAAAAAAATTAGGTATGAAAAAACAAGTCGGTATTAGTAAAGGTGAATGAAGCAAAGAAAATATAAAAAAATCGCTAAAAAGAGAATATTAGGACAGTCAAGAGAAGATGAGACACGATTAAAAAGATTAAAAGGAGAAAGAAGGTTCAAGGGAAAAAAAATGAATAAAAGAAAGAAGTAATAGGAAAAAGAGTGTGAGAAGAAGAGAAAAAGGAAAGAACGAAAGAAAAGGATAAAAGCGGAGCGAGAAAAGGAGAAGAGAATAAGGCGAAAGGAAGAAAGAAAGATTAAAAGAGAAGAAGAAATGAAAGAAGTACTGGGAGAGAGAAGGAAAAAAGGAACAAAGAAGCGAAAAGGGAGAGTAACAGAATGATACGAGAATAAGAGAAGAAGGGGTAAGGAATGTAGAAGTAAAAAGGAATAGAAGACACATGCAAGAAGAAGGGAAGGGGGAATAAAATAAGGAAGGACAAAAGGGAAGAAAAGGGAGGAAGAGAAATAGAGAGAGAAGAGAATAAAGAAAATAAGCAAAGAGGATAGGAATGAAGACAGATTACAAGAGAAGGAAATAAGTAAAGGAGTGAAGAAAAGGAGAAATAATGAAACGAACAAAATGATAAAACGTAGGAAGGAAAGAAAAAAAAGAAGAAATGATTGTAAGAACGAAGGAAAGAAAAAAGAAAATGATAGGACGAATGAGAGAAAGAAAAGAAGGATAAAATCGTGAAGAGAAACAGAGACACTGTAAGAAGAGAATGAAAGAAGTATATCAGTATATATCGGAAGAAAAATATGAGAAATTGAAAAAGTGAGGGAAAGGAGAAGAAAGGAGGAAACAAGGAAGAAAGGTTGGAAGATTTAAAAGAAAAGAAAGAAAGGAAGAACGAAAGAAAGAACGAAAGAAAGAAAGAAAAGGAAAAGGACTAGGAAATATTGTAGACAGAAAACACAAAGAGATCAATATAAAAAAAAGACCGAAAGAAGTAATTAGAATTGAAACCTGAAGAGAGATGAGATGAAAAACAAAGATATGAACGTCAAAAAAAGAAAGAAAGAAAGAAAGAAAGAAAGAAAGAAAGAAAGAAAGAGAAGGGTCTAGGAAATATTGTAGAGATAAAACAAAGAGATAGCTTAGGACAAGGAGATCAATATAAAAGAAAGAAAAAAAGAAAGAAATAATTAGAACTAAAACCTGAAAAGAGACTGGTTGGAAAACAAAGATATCAACGTCAAACGAAGAAATAAATAAAGATGATAGAAAGAATGAAAGAAAGAAAGAAAGAAAGAAGAGAAGAAAGAACAAACGAAAGACAGGAAAGTGGCTAGTTACGTAGATTACAAAAGGAAGAAAGAAATATGTGTAATTAATATAGGTAACAAAATAAAGATAAAAGAAAGAAAGAAAGAAAGAAAGAAAGAAAGAAAGAAAGAAAGAAAGAAGAGAAGAATGAAAAACGAAAGACAGGAAAGTGTGTAATTACGTAGATTACAAAAGAAAGAAAGAAAGATGTGTAATTAATATAGGTAACAAAAGAAAGAAAGAAACACAGAAAGAAAGAAAGAATTGGAGACAGAGAGAAGAAATGAAACAAGGAAGAAAGAAATTGTGAAAGGGAAGAATAAAAGAATGTAGTTATGCGAAAGGGAGAGTAATAATAAGAGAAAAATGAATTAGAGAAGGAAATAAGGGAAGGAGGAAAGAATAAAAAGAAAGAGAGAGTAAAGGAAGGATTGAAGCATAAAGAGGAAGAGGATGTAAACGTAGAAAAAGTAGTAATAGAAGAGATTAAGGAAGGAGAAACAGAGAAAAGAAAAGAGTTTTTAATGCGGAAGGAGAATTGAAAGAACGAAAAAGAAAAGATGTGATAAATTTAAGTAAATATGAGATGATGAAGCATAATAAATGAAACAAATTAAAACCAAAAAAGAACTGAACGACAAGGAAAGAGGAAGAAAAACGGAGATTAAAATGAAAAACAAAATAAGAAGAAAGAAATGAATGAAATTATATTCTGAACACCAGGAGGGAAGGAGTAACAAAATCAATGAATGACAGAAAAAAAAGCACTTTGTTAAGAGAGGTAATAAGAAAGTGGCAAAAAATAAGTAAAACTGTCAAAAAATGGAGAAAACTTTAGAAGAAACGAACCTTTTTTAAATAATAACAAAAAGAAACGTTAAGAAAACAAAAATAGAAAGAAAATGATAGTACAAAGAAGTAGAGAAAGAAGAATATAAATGATAGTACGCAGGAGAAAAAGAAAAAGAAAGAAGAAAATAGTTGTAGGAAGGAGGGACAGGAAAAAAGAAAAATGATAGTACGAAAGAAGAGGGAAAAAAAAAGAAGGAAATTATAGTACGAAAGAAGGAAAAAGAAAAAGAACATGATAGTACGTAGGAGGAAAAAGAAAAAAAAATGATAGTAAGAAAGAGGGGAAGAAAAAAGAAAAATGATTGAACGGAGTCGGGAAAGAAAAAGAAAAGAAAATGATAGTAATGGGGTAAAAAAAGAAAATGATAATACGAAGGGAGGAAAGAAAAAAGAAAATGAGAATTCGAAGGCGGGAAAGAAAAAATAGGAAATGATAATACGAAGGGAAAAAAAAGAAAATGCTACTACGAAGGAGGAAAAGAAAAAAAAAATGATAGTACAATGGAGGGAAAGAAATAAAAGAAAATGATAATATGAAAGAGGGAAAGAAAAAAAAAGAAAAAAAATGATAGCACGAAAGACGTACTGCAAAAGAAATCGGAGAGAGAATAGTGAGAAAAGACGGCAAAGAGGAAAGAAAAGAAGTCAAATACGAAGGTGATAACAAAGAGAAAATGAAAGGCCGAGAGAGAAGTAAAATGCAGTTAAAATGAAGGGGAAGTGTAGAATGAAAAAGAAAATAAGACGTAAGGAATCAATCTAGCCTAATGTCGATTTTGCAATGAAATGAGGGAAGAAAACAATTGACAGGTTACAGTCAATACTTCACCCGAAACCATGGAGCGAAATGTTCATGTGTTATGAAAAAAGTAAGGTTAACAAAAAAAAAATCCATTATAAAAAGAGAGATGACTCTGTTTTATACAATGTTTAATAAGTAAAAATTAATTACATGTGAGTACGTTTGGATTAACACTTTAGTAAATGCAAGGAGAGAATAAATTAGGAAATAAAACCTTCGTGGCCGAAAAATTTTTTTTAAAAAATACGGTCTGTCAGAAGAACGGCTATTCCCTTGACACCACTATTACTGTATACACTTTTGGCTCCCTCGGCAATATTTAGTATTTTACAAATCGACGATTAGAATTTTAACAAATTTTAAATATATGAAAATTAATTTATCTATTTTTTTGTCAACAATGATATTAAATAGACTTAGATTGCTTATTTAACCTGTCGGAAGATTTTCTAGACATTTCTTTTTAAATTATCAACATCTTTTTTTAAATTAGAAAACAAATGTAGCAATGTATTTAGTTTACATATTTTGATAATCTTGTAATGTTTTATATCTTTTTAATAATAAGTTTTTTTTTTCAAATATATTTCTTTATAAAAGGATAAATAATAAAACCTTGTAAAATGTTAAATAATTGCCCTTGCTTTACACATTTTTTAAATATTGTAAATAAATATCTGTGTATATCTCTGAGATGAGTCATTATAATTATTTGAATTATTTACAATATTCGGACTGTTATCCTCATTTACATTGCCATATTCACAACGTTTCAGCCGTTGTACGAACCGGCTTTCTTCAGGTGATGGGAATTTCGAACTGAACTCTTTATTTCGTCCACCGGGGTAAATTGTTTTAGTTCCACTTACCATGCCTCTTCGAGATGTCTCAGTTATTTCACTTTAACTCCAGTCACCAAGACTTTTGCTTCACCACTGTTGTA
Organism: Acanthosepion pharaonis; assembly: GCA_903632075.3. Taxonomy (NCBI): domain Eukaryota; kingdom Metazoa; phylum Mollusca; class Cephalopoda; order Sepiida; family Sepiidae; genus Acanthosepion; species Acanthosepion pharaonis. The sequence goes on along the minus strand of CAHIKZ030001902.1, from coordinate 521,896 downwards.
GACTGGTATTGAACTCACAAATCTTTCGGTATAGTCACTGTATTTAAACAATGGCTTTATCCACTGGGACATGTGTCCTTCAGGTTCATGAAATAGTGACGCTTTGCATTTTCCAGACATTACTTTGACTCTTACTGCATTAAGGACCGCCCGCAATCACTGCAGATTGCGGGCGGTCCTTAATGCAGTAAGAGTCAAACTATACCGTTCATTACAATTGAGTTGTACAGTAGTGTTTACGGTGAGCTATGGCTGTACATTTAGAATTGAACCAGGGATAGCTGTTTGTTTTCTGTCGGAATTATTTTGCTCGTATTTTTGCTTCAAGAAAGGATCCATTCCGAAACGAGCGCATTAGTTTTTAATGCTTGAAGAAGGTTGACAAAGGAACTTCTGTCATAAAAGATGTAAATGTGCTCCAGTCTCAGCATCAAAAAATCGTTCAATGAAACGGCAAATCAGGGGATACCTTTGGTCTGGCATCAATTTCGACATTGACGAGGGAATAATTTGACGTACTCGGGTAAGTATTTTTCAGGGGACGATGTGAGAAAAAGTTCGAGGAGGTTTGTCTGATATCCAGTTGCGTCAAGGAGGCGGATGGCTTCTTCGATGATCCTAGTTCGTAGGCGATGGAGTAGTCTCTGCAATATCGGCTTTCTTCATCGGTTTTTTGGTCGAGTGGACTAACCATTCTTTATCGAAGTCACCGCAGATATGAAAGCTAGCTGAGGGAAATTCTTTGAGAATACTATCAATCCTCTCAGACATTCGACCGAAAATTAGTGTCCCGTCGTTCTGATGTCAACAGTGAGCCTAAAATGTATTGAGCAGGTGGCCGAGTGGATAGAATGTTAGTTTTCTGACCAGGAGACACGGGTTCGAATCTCACCATGGTCGATTTGTCAGGAACGGACTTTCCTGATGTCATCGGTCTGTAGGAGGCAATCCCAGCTGGCGGGACCGTTGGAAAGTGCATGGAAAACATACTAAAGATTGACCCAAGCCGTGTGAGTAAAATTGGTAAACGGAGCAGTTGGGGGCCGTCCATAGCTGTGCTAGCACGAAGTCACAAGTCATTGTTAGTATCGAATGACACGGTGAACCAACCTACTTTTCTTATATATATATATAAAATACATTTTTTTAATGTTTAAACGTTCTTTTTTATAAGAAAATGCCTTAAATAATTATCAGACTTTTGTCCATCCATTTATATATATATATATATATATATATATATATATATATATATATATATATGCTAATTTTAGATTTTAATTTCCGTTAGATTTATATGTTAATTTATATGCTCCGTTAGATTAAATGCATTGACCTCTCTTTGTGGATGAGTTTTAAGATTTTTTTTTTATATTATAAGGATTCTCTTGGATTATATACCAACGGATTATTACCTATATATATATATATATATATATATATATATATATATATATATATGCGTGGTTCCGAAAACAGACTATGTATAGATTTTGTATTTTCCATCATCGTGTACGTGTTCCAGATGAAAAGAAAACTATACGTTGCCTCAAATCTGTGCATGCATGGACAATGTATGCTTGTAAATATTATATATATATATATATATATATATATATATATATATATATATATATATATATATATATATATATATATATAATATATAAATATATTGTTTGTGTTTGCATCTTTGATAAATCAAAAAAGCGAAATATATATATATATATATATATATATATATATATATATATATATATATATATATATATATATACAATAGGAATATAAAATTACCTCATAGTTATGATCATTTCACCTTAGCAAGTTAAGATTTACATTTAAATGTTTTCAAACCGCTCAAGGTAATAAGATAAAAATAAAATGAAACCTTATTAGCTTAATCGTTTTGAAAATGCTTACAAGTAAATCTTAATTTGTTATGGTGAAATGATCATAACTATGTGTTAATTTTAAATTCCTATTTTATGTAATTAATCTGCTCTGTTAGAATAAATACATTGAGCTATCTTTGTGGATCAGTTTTAATATTTTATATTATTAGATTCACTTGGATTATATACCAACGGATTATTACCTTACATATATATATATATATATATATATATATATATATATATATATATATATATATATATATATATGTCATTTCATCCTAAGCAAGGCAATAAACCCAGGTAAACGCAAGGTGTTATAGCATGTAATGCAATATGAGAAAAAGAAAGCATTATTAAGTAGAGAGTATAAAAAACAACGATTAACATTACAATTCAACTTTTGAGGATGAACGTCAATTAGGAAACATGATGCTAGCACTGAGTTCCATAATATAGATGTGCGAGAGAAGAAACTGTTAGCATAGAACTTACGGTTCCATCTAGCCATTTAAACTGTAAAATGATGAGACCTTGCCGCCAATTTAATACTGCGCCTAAATCCATAAAGTTTAGTTACTATTTCCTATCTGTTTTATTTCCTCGTCTTTTCTTAGTAGATTTGCGAAAAGAATACTTGATATGTGAAATAGTTTCACTTGCTATGACAGCGTATATCAGTTAATTGCATAAAAATCAAAACAGACCAGACGCTACAAAACAATCAGACATCATCGGGCGAAGAAAGATGCATAACTCATCGATTTGTCTATATTTCAGAGGGAAATTAGCAGGAGATAACTGATAATTGACATCCATTAAACATGGCACGTGGAACTAGAACAATCTACCCCAGTGAGCGAAATAAAGAGTTCAGTTCGACATTCCAACCACCTGAAGAAGGCCGGAGCGTACAATGGCCGAAACGTTGTAATAAATATGGTTACAAAGATGAGGACAATAGTCCCAATAATGTAAATAATATAACTCATCGACTGTGGTTGAGATTAAAAAAAAAAAAAGATACACCACATCGCATCTCAGTTAAGTTGTAGACTCCATAATCCTTTCTGCTGTTATATTAGGTTGGTGCAAAAATAATGACGTAATAATGTCGTTTTTTGACGTATTTTTTAACTTCAAAAAACGATATTATTACGTCATTATTTTCGCACCAACCTAATATAATGTGTTTTTCTCCCATGATATATACGGTTTTATATTCAGAGTTTTTCTTCTCCAAGATTGGTTGTCAACCCGGGCTACAGTGCCTAATCTCCCTTGGTATTTAAACCATACTTGGTTTGGTGGGAGAAAAAAAGGGATGCATAACTTTCCCAATTAAATCTGTGTGAAAGTCAATGTAACTAATTCGACTCGAATTCGACTCTCAGAGTTCTCATTCCGCGCCGTTATCCATTACACCACCTACACCCTCAAAGAAACGCGCGAAATATTAATTAAAGTAAAAATATTAAATGAGGTAAACCATTTCATCACGATTCAAAAGAGCTGGCAAGAAAGGATGCTTATGTATGATTGGTAAGGAAGGAACCTTTACTGGGAATTATGCAAAGGTTCTTAATCTAAAATAAAAATCATCGCTAATAGAAGCAAGAGACTATCCGCTAGAATTTTTTTTTCAGACATCAATTTAAATACCGAACAGAATGCAAGGCACTAGTTCTTCATATCCTTCACTAAAAGAATACCTGTAAGATAACATATATCACGGTTCTCACAAACCATTGATTGACATCGATTAAGATTGAAAATCTAGATAATTATTCAACGATTAGACTAATAGCAGAAAGGAGAAATTGTTTGATGTGACTCGTTGGAAGATATATAATGTACCAATGGGACACAAAGTTAGAGTCTTATTTAATAATGTTTGAATAGATGTAGGTAATCAATCTTATTTGTTAAAGTAGAAAAGAATTAGAGTTTATAAAGCAAGAAAATGATCAAGCGTATATTACATTTTGATTAGCATTCAGATATATTGATAGATCTTAAGGTTTGGATGTATCGGTTATCGGGGTGGAAAGAAAACAGGCTAGCCGATTTCGAGTTCCGATCCAATGTATTTGGAAAAGATTTTCCTCCAGTCCTTGGTTTAAATAACATGATCGACTGGACTCTCCTGTCTTGCTGACAGCTTTTACAGATGAATACAAATTCCGGATTAAATTGGCTAGTTAAAGGCGTAAGTTCTATGCTGACAGTTTCTTCTATCGCACTTCTCGATTGTGGAACTCCATACAGTCTTTTTGCTTCCCAGTCAAGTTCGATTTTCAAACATTTAGGTGAAATATCTATTCTTATCTTCCGTCTTTTAAAATCCTGTTCTATTATTGTCCACGTTTCTTAATAATGTTTTACTTTTTCTTATATACTGTCACCTCTCTGTAACTCCTTGACTAAAAATGACTATATATATATATATATATATATATATATATATAGAGAGAGAGAGAGAGAGATCTTGAAAGAGAGAAAACCAAGGAAGAGGACAATTGTACAAATAGTTGGTGAAAATGTTGAAACTTCGGAAAATATCATGATTTATAGTATTATTAAATGTTTTGCATTACCATCAGCCTCAGCACGTTTCAGTCGGTGCACTTCCCGGCCTTCTTCAGATGTGTGTGGATGTCATCATACTCCAGTTAGCTAGATATGATTTAACAAACACTACTGACTAATAGTTCTCAAACTTTTTTTTTCTTTTTTTTTTCCCACGGACCATTTTTTTGGTAGACCCCCAAAACCATTTGATGAATAAAAGCTTATTTTATATTTTACTAATAGATAACTAGGAATTGTATTATAGAAATAGTAATTGTATATACTTTATTTTGAAGTAAAACTAACTTAATGAAAATCAACTTGTATTTAACAACTAAATTCGATGGAACATTTATGTACGCTAGTAAAATAACGCATATTAAACCGTACTGCTAATCATTTATCTATAATCCTTATACAATTTATGTATTAAATTAATTGTATTATTAATATTTTTTATATTAATTTATATATAAATATTTTGTTTTATTAATATTTAAAATTAAAATTATCATTTATTATTTATATAATAAATTATAATCTTTATATAATTTTCATATATATGTATGTATATATATATATATATATATATATATATATATATATATACTGAAACTACTGAAACTCAGGAGATCAGTTTCTAGGAAACTGATAGCCCGACACCAGCACATGAGATTTGATTGTAGTAGTGAAGGCTTTGTGCAGAACCAACACACTTATATATATATATATATATATATATATATATATATATATATATATATATATAATTCTCAGAGTTAACCTGTAGAAAAGACAATATTTATAAATGCAAAAGACAATAGGAAAACTGTATTAGTTGCCGACGCTTTTACTCCGATGTGGACTTTTTCAAAGTGAAACGAAATGTATTAAACAAAGTAACTAATAATAATAAAACAAAATGTCCTTAGCAACAGGAAGAATTTAGAGAACGTTATTTTCATACTGTTAACTGAAATTACGTCATTTAGTGTCACGTGTGGAGATATTGTTTTTATTGATTTCTTTTGATTTCACGATATGGTTGTGTAAGTTTGTTTGGGAGAGTAGTAATACTGTTAGGAAAGGTGAAATAGGGAAAAGCCTGGGCGTAGATTAATATATTAAGAAATCAAAAGAAAATGGTTGAATCATTCAACACAGCAACAAAAGCAATATCTCCACACGTGACGATAATTGACGTAATTTTCAGTTAACATTATGAAAATAGCGTTCTCTAAATTCTTCCAGTTGCTAAGGACATTTTGTTTTGTTATTATTAGTTACTTTGTTTAATAAATTCATAAGTTCGTTTTCGCCTTGAAAATGCGTCATAACTATTACAGTTTTCCTGTTATCTTTTAATATATATATATATATATATATATATATATATATATATATATATATATATCCTTCCTTCTCCGTTTTTAGTCAATGAAAAAAAAAACTTCCGGTAAATTAAAAGGACGTTAACGTAATTCATTTGATCACTTTATTCTGCTAGTTTTAAAGTTAAAGTTTTTTCTATTTTTAGTATTTAAATATGGCGTAGAGTAAGAAGTGAAATTGTACTGTGGACCACTAAAATATTATTGTGCATCTCCGATTTGCTATTTCTTTGTGTGAACGCCCAGTAATTCTACATGGACACCCAGGGTCCATATGGACCCCGTTGAGATGGTTCTGCTTTAGACCATTAGGTGTTGTCTCGCTTGCATGTGTTTTCTCACCGTATTGATTTTGCCAGTTCAGGTGGATAGATCGTAGATCAACTGAGATTTGATTTCGACAGAGGTAACCTTTATTAGACACGGTCTGCTTATGACACTATTTTGATGGCAAATTCACAATATAAATTGTTAGAATTCTTCTTAGATGTTTAAAGCAAAATATAATATAAAATTAAGGAATAATTATTAATCCTAAAAGAATGCATGGATCTCTGAAAAAGAACCTGATTATATGTTTCCACTCAAATGTAACTGAACTCGGCTTAGTGGCAGTATAAAACACACATCCGGGCTCTGTTGCAGTTGAATATACACAAATGTGATTGAAAAGGTGTCTACAACTGGGATTTAAAACGCACCTAAACAGATAAGGATAATCAGAGACAAGCGGACAGCCATTACGTTACACAGAGTTTGTTATACGTTCATTGGCCTGATCATAATTTCAACTTAAAAATGCATGCAGTTTTAATTAAAATATTATAAAATTATTACGGTGAAGATTTATTGTCAGGATACTAACTTCTTAAGCATACGATCACCAAAGTTAAGTGACGTCGATCCTGGTCAGTATCTTGATGGGTAACCGTCTCTGAATATCAGGTGCTGTAAACCTACGTTTTAATGAATAACGGCTCGAAATTGTTAACCGTTATATTTACTTACGCGCAAATACTCCTGGGAAAATATGGATTCATATCTTCTTCCCTCCCCAACTATGGGTTAAATATTACGACTTGTATCATTAAGCTGTTATTGTCTCCCCCACAAATTCTTACAATGATAAACTGCAAAGGGTTGATAAGCCGTAAAATCGAATAAATCCATCAATAAAACATACCCACTTTACATACCCTGCTGTTACAAAGTGGTAATTAAAAGAATATTCAATAAAAATAAAATTAAATCCCCAAACAATAAAACACTGAACGGTATTGGTTATTTACTGTATTCGGATTGTTCTCCTCATCGTTGTTGGCATATTCATGACGTTTCGGCCGTTGCACACGATTTGCTTTCGACGGAGGTAACTTTAATTAAATACGCTTCGCTGATGACACTATGTTGATGTCAAGTTCACAATGCAAATTGATAGAACTATTCTACAAGTTAGATGTTTTGAGCAAAAATTAAAATAAAGGAATATTAACCCTAAAATGACAGAATATATGACACACTGCAAAAAACAGCATCGATCGAGCCTGGTCAGGATCTAGATGGGTTATACCACGTCCCATGTGCGCGGGTGGTGTAATGGATAATGGATCTGAATTAGAACTCGGCTCTCCGAGTTCTAATTCCACTCGGGTTCGTTATATTCACTTACGCGCAAATTCCTTTGGGAAGCGTAAGAATTCACCTCTGTTACTCATGGGTTAGCTAGTAGATCTTCTATGAGTAAATATCATTATTATCTCAAAAATTATTGTCTGGCTTTAAATAACCAACAAAATGTTGTTAAACTGTCAAATACAAATTACCCAATGAAGAGGTTCCTAAAAACCACACCAAGTCTTTTTTTTCCAAAGATTTGTGATTGAAATTGAGTAGATAAAACTATTCGGGGATGTTATAGCGGTGCTGGCACGGATTTAAGCCTAGTGACCTTGTTTAAACTGTTGACAACGGCATCGGCTCTCTCCAAACGTCCATGTCCTGCGCTAACTCAAGAAAAGGCGGCAGGTCTTCTAAGCTCTTCAAATCTTTGCGGAGAATGATGATTTTTTTTTAAGTATTTCACCCCAAGCAAGGCCAGAGTACCACTAGCACGCGATGGGTTCCAGAGAGTAGGAACAAGAATAAAGAGACGTGATTGAGGAAATGATAAAAAGAAGGACGGGGAATCAGATCAAGGCATCAGAAGATGTCGATTGACATTATATTTGAATATTTGAAGACTATAAATGTCAGAGAACCAAGTAAAAGGAAGGGAGTTCCACAGACAGGAAGTGCGAGACATGAACCTATTGAAATAGAAAAGACCGCTACATTTAACCGTTTAGACAGTGAAAGGGTGGGACTGAGATGTCAACCTAGTAACACGCTTAAATTCATGCAGTCTGGGAACCAGCGAAGATAGCTCGTCGGAGCAGTTACCGTGAAAGTACTTGTAGAAAAGACAGAGGGAATCGAGGCCACTTTATTGATAGTTCCATTAATGTCTTCGTCCAATGTGTTTACTATGGTTGTTTGTCTAATGTCTTCTTCTTTTTATGTGCCGTGTCCTTTCAGGACGTAGGCTATCATGGCCCTCCACTTCCCCCTTATCCCTTGTGTCTCTCAACAGGTTTTGTGTTTCTGCCAACACCCCCAGTCCACGCACCGACATTCACCTGCCCAAGCCCGACAAGTATGCTTTCCTCTGTCTCCATTTCCTTCTATTTGTCCCGCGAGTATCAGATTCTCCAAGCCCTCTTTTCTCATAACATATCCCGGAAATTTCATCTGCCTCTTCCTAATGTTAAACAGAAGCTTCCTCCTTGTTTGCATCCTCTCCAAGAACTCATCGTTACTCACATGCTGGGTCCATGATATCCTCAGCATCCTTCTGTAGAACCACATCTCCGCCACCTCTAGTCTCTTCTTCATAAACGAGGTCATGCCAAAAGAGTATAGACGAAAAAGAAAAAAAAATGAATGGATGACAGAGGAGATTCTTGACATGATGTAAAGGAGACAGAAAACTCTGCCACGATACGGAACAGAATACAGAAAATTGCACAAAGAACTAAGGACCAAATACAAACAGTCTAAAGAAGAGTGGCTAAACAAAAAATGTGCAGAAGTCTAATGTCTGTGGAAGGTTATTCTTCCATTTAGTGTTGATAAGAAAACCATTTCCATATTATTTACAGTTTGTTACCAAATCTATTGTGCTATCAAACTTGTGATATTAATATCAAGTCCTTCTTTGATCTTGATTTTTTCGATACAACATATAACAGTGTTATAGCTATTAACATTCCGAGACAATAATTCTTGTTTTTTTATTGTTTCTAAGCTTGCGTAATATTTATCCAAACTCAGATATCAAATTATTCAATTGATAAAATCAGGTTTTAAAGAACAATTGTCAAAAAAATAATACAAAGGACGTTTTGAAAATAACTCCTCGTTTTTATTTCTTCATGAGATTAAGAATTCATAACTATCATTCAATGACTAGACTAACTGTGCTCCCATGCAATAAATGGTTTCCGTAAATTTTTCAGCAAACCTCTATGAATATGTGTACTTTTTGTTTACGCAGGGATAAAGTCTGTAACACACTTTCTTAACTTAAGTACTTTCATATCAGACGTCATTTTACCAGAACGCTATTCATAACAAGGTAAAAAATGATATAGACTATTGGCGGGAAGTGTCGCTCTCTGCTGACATACCGCAAATATTCGCTATCTGAGGTCGTGAGCCAGGGTAGGCGGTATTAATTTCGGCGTGATATTCATTATTTTATTATTTTCTATTTCATCTCTTTCATTCATTTTTTTTTTTTTTTTAATTTCTTTTGGTGGGGTTGGTTTATTTAAAATAACTGTTAAAGGATTTTTTTTCGTTTCTGGTTTTGGGCATTTTTTTTCAAATTATCCTTCTTCAAATTATTTAATTTCTCTCTCTCTCTCTCTCTCTCTCTCTCTCTCTCTCTTTTCTCATCTTTTTTCTTAATTACTCTCTTTTATATTTCCCTTTTCATGTTCTTATTTAATTTTATTTTTTTTTTTTAACAATTTAAAGTTGTTTTAATATTTATTTCCCTTTTTCATATTTTTCTTCTATTTAGGGAATATTTTTTTCTAGTGCAGGAATTTCGGTTCACAGAATATTGCTCGCTTTGTATTTTCGAAATAGTTCCTATTCGAAAATTGGGTAAAGTTGAGCTGACGGTGTTTAAAGGTTGAGGCTTTGGTGGGGAGAGAAAATCTGGCGGAAAGCAATGAACTAGCGAAAGAAAAATAAGGGTAGAGAGATGATATGATTCAGAGCGGTAAAAGGAAAAGATAATAAAAAATATGATGTCAGCCATTTTGACTTTACTATGGTGCAACAAAAAAGCAACAACAAACAAAAAACGATGAACCATCCAAGCTGAATTTTAGTCTCAAGAGGGCATCACAGCGTCTTTATTAATATTTCATCCGTGAAAAAAAAAGGAAAAAGAACAAAGAATTATAACAAAGTATATAAAAGCATATCAAAAGCATAAAATAAAACCAACTGATTTCTCAAAGATGTGTGATAATATCCAGTTCAATATTATTCAACGTTCGCTAACATTCATTCGGGCAGATGTGCACGCAAATACGCGTGCGCAGGATTACTTTACTCACAGACACACGCACATACTTCCTGTATCACAGAGAGAAAACACTATATATACATATATAATTTATATAATAACAGACTTATATATAATTTTAGCAACATGTATTATATATATATATATATATATATATATATATATATATATATATATATATATATATATATATATATATGTATATATATATATATATATAAATATATATATATATACATAAATATATATATATATATATAAATATATATATATATATATATATATATATATATATATATATATATATATATATACATATATATATACATATATATACATACATATATATACATACATATATATATATACATATATATATATATATATATATATATATACATATATATATATATATATATACATACATATATATATACATATATATATATATATATATATATACATATATATATATATACATACATACATATATATATATATATATATATATATATATACATACATATATATATATATATATATATATATATATATATATATATACATATATATATATATATATATATATATATATATATACGTATATATATATATATATATATATATATATACATATATATATATATATATATATATATATATATATATATTCGTACATGAAAATATTACTACAATGTAAACAATCTTTTATCATCACAAGTACTGAGCTACAACAGAAATCTTAACAATATATACACCTACTTAATATATATAATGCCAAAAGACAAGCGTACAAAATTCACAAAACTAAAAAAATATATAAACAGATGAACTAGGCACATTACATTACCTATAAAGACCATAAGCAATCAATTTGAAAGAAATTTAATCTCTATACAAATGTTTCACACACCTGTAAAAACTTCTAAATATTTTAATCAAGGTAAAAGAAAATGATTAGCTTATACTGAAAGCAAAACTTACCAAACAGAATAAATATAATGTCCCTAAAAATACATTCGGGAAACATTACGAAATTTAATGAAAAAATATGGGTATTTGAACCTGAAAGGCATTTGAAATTAAACAACAAACCTAATGCACTAGCGTGCAGCCGCAACTTAATTGACCACAAATTTGACCCGTAAAAATAACTTTTTAAGACATAAACATAATTTACTAGCAGTGTCCTTTGCCGAGCTGATGTTGCTACATGCCTTACTTCTTGCCTATCTCACACTGCGATTTTTTCTAAGTTCTATACTAAATATTAAATCTGTTACGAAAAAAAGAACTAAACAAAATGAACAAAATACGATCAGCTTTAAAAAAGGACTCGTAACTGGAAAAACCGAATGAAAAAAACAATGTTAACAACAAATACTTTTTCACACCCAACG
>CAHIKZ030001902.1:470000-502500 GCA_903632075.3 Acanthosepion pharaonis | reverse complement strand
ATCCATCTATCCAAGTCAGATGAATGCCTCGCTACGCTGTTCCCTCTGAAAGTAACGCCTGCAACATCAGAGTCGGACGTATCAGGAGTTTAGTCTTCTTCCGAGCATCACATAATTTTGCAAATCGAAGCTGAGATTACAACACACTTACTCTATGCTGAAGTCATCAAAGATCTAATCCATATGGATAGATTGCACCCATTAACTTGGCTAGATGGTGCCTAATGCCCTTGAACAATGCCACGAAAAGGTTTGTGACAATCACGTTCCAAGTAGTTCTGAACTGTAGTCAACGCACGAAGTGTTCGTTGCTGGTGACAATGAATAACCAATGACGGTGGCCCTTTGAAAAATAGTCATGGTGATTCTAGCATTTATGTCAATTTGCATTGAATTAAATAGGTTGCATTATTTTCATATCATCAATTGTATCTATCTATTTATCTATTTTACTGAGGGTCAGAAACAGAGAAGGGGTATATACACATATTCTCTCTCTCTCCCTCCTTCTCTCTCTTTAAGCTCGCGCGCGCTCACACATACACACATATATATATTAATATATCTGATGAAAGAAAATAAAAATTGTTCAGTATCTGAGTACTTACATTTTTCTTATTCCACACGATGTCACAAGTTTTAACGTATATGTTTATATATACATACATATTTAGAGTTATATATATATATATATATATATATATATATATATATATATATATATATATATCGAGAGAGAGATACGTATCTATATATAAGATATAGTTATGAATATCTATATCTCAGTCTCTTCATTAGTTATATATCTCTATGTCAATCTGCTTATCTATCTATCTATCTATCTATCTATCTATCTATGTCAGTCTGTTCCTCTATCTATCTCAGTTTCTTCATTAGTCATATATCTCTATATATGACAGTCTGTTAATCTATCAATGTCAGTCTTTTCAACTATCTATGTCAGTCTGTTCATATATCTATCAAGCTATCTATCTATGTCAGTCTTCTTATTTATCTAACTCAGTCTCTTCATTAGTTATATATCTCTATGTCAATCTGCATATCTATGTCAGTCTGTTCAACTATCTATCTATCTAAGTCTGTTCATCTATCTATCTATCTACGTCAGTCTGTTTATCTATTTATCTATCTATCTATATCTATGTCAGTTTGTTCATCTATGTATCTATCTATATCTATGTCAGTTTGTTCATCTATATATCTATCTATCTATCTATGTCAGTTTGTTCATCTATATATCTATCTATCTATCTATGTCAGTTTGTTCATCTATATATCTATCTATCTATCTATCTATGTCAGTTTGTTCATCTATATATCTATCTATATATCTATCTATCTATCTATCTATGTCAGTCTGTTCAACTATCTATCTATCTATCTACCTATGTCAGTCTGTTCAACTATCTATCTATCTATCTACCTATGTCAGTCTGTTCAACTATCTATCTATCTATCTACCCATGTCAGTCTGTTCAACTATCTATCTATCTATCTATCTATCTATCTATCTATCTATGTCAGTCTGTTCAACTATCTATCTATCTATCTATCTATGTCAGTCTGTTCTACTATCTATCTATCTATCTATCTATCTATCTATCTATGTCAGTCTGTTCAACTATCTATCTATCTATGTCAGTCTGTTCTACTATCTATCTATCTATCTATCTATCTATGTCAGTCTATTGTACTATCTATCTATCTATCTATCTATCTATCTATCTATGTCAGTCTGTTCTACTATCTATCTATCTATGTCAGTCTGTTCATCTATCTATTTCTTATACTTACGCATTATATTGACTACTGTATATATCGTAGATTTTAAACGATTCTGTACCGCCGACAATTTTAGATCGGTATAATTTAATTAACTTTTCTATCATTCGTAATTCTTTTTTCTTTCTCTCTCTCCGCTTATCTTCTTTTTTGTTTTTTTTATATTTATAAATTAGACATGAAACGAAAAGAAAGCTAATTCAGTTTGTCAGACAAAAACTAATTTGAATTCGTAAGCCTCCGCACTTAAACCGGAAATATCTACAATTTTTTTGCCTTTTTTTTTATTTTATTTTTTTTTTTACTAGCGATGACCAATCGGCATTTTTGTTTATTTATGATGTTTTTCTTTGTTTTGTAATTCGTTAAATAGTTAAAAAAATATTTTGTATCTTGGGAAGACAAAAATATTCACCTGTTCATCTAAATTCACCTGACTTTGCCTCCAGTTTTTAGTGTTGTATTTTATTTAATAATATTTTATTTCTTCAGCTGATGATACTAACTTCGAAGTTCGCATTTCAAAATCTTTTATCGGAAACAAGAAAATATCAAAGTTTCTTAATATTCTATAATTACACAGCCGAGGAAATACTACTACTACTACTACTACTAATAATAATAATAATAATAATAATAATTGTAATAACTAGAAATATCCATGAAATATCCTATTTTAAATTTCTGATGAATCTTAATTTGTACAGTTCATGATTGACTAAGCTCATGGCGAGTTCCACGACAATAAAATATCCGTAGAAATTCCCCTATCGCAACGTTAAATAGTTGAACTTAACAAATTTAGCAAAATATTGCAATAACAAGCATACTTATTATAAAACCCAGGTTGTGTGTGTGTGTGTGTGTGTGTGTGTCTTTATATATTGGATCGGATTTCCTACATTTTTCAACCGATTTCAACAAAACTTCAAAGGACTACGTAAAATTACCTCGCGCTGGTTCTGACAGCGCCAAAAATAGGAAAAACACATTCGTTTTTACAGGAAATCAATTTGAAAACACGATTAAGAGGCATCGCTGTCGCAAGAATGAAAGGGGAACAACTCATATCGAGTTATACTTATTATAAAAACCAGGTTGTTTGTGTGTGTGTGTGTGTGTGTGTGTGTGTGTGTGTGTGTGTGTTTGTTTATATATGGGATCGGATTTCCTACATTTTTCAACCGATTTCCAGAAAACTTCACTTTTTTTGACAGGTAGTGTTTCTTATTGTCTTGCACACTTTTTTCTTTATTTTTACATTCAGAATGCTTTAAAAATTCCATTTACAAGACAATTGTTTATAATAAAATTCTATTCAATCGGTAGACTCATAACGATTGAAAACAATGCTTTTGTTTGAGTTTGGGTTTGATCAATTCGCAAAAGAAAAAAAAGAAAAACGAACAAAAAAGAAAAAAGAAAGAAAACTAATTAACACATGAGTGTCCGTCAACCTTAAACAATAATCTTTGTCAATTTTATTTTTCAGTCTTTATGATGGTCGATACTTGATCTATCTCTTACTGTTACATCCCCGGGCAACGCAGGGCTCTACTGCTAGTCATAAATATGGCTGCTGGTCGTTATTTCAAGAAGTAAGGGGATACAAATGAAAATATCCGAAAATGACATTTTTTTTTCCATTATATTGAAACAGGCGTTAAAGAATTCTATCTTTCTTACTTTCATTATTTTTCTTTCACTTTTTCAGTGAAATCAGTTAGCGTCCCCGATATGTCTTTTTCTATCGGCACATAAAGCGGAATAAAGGGATAATAATAATAATAACTCAAATACTCATTTTCTTTAGCAGTGAATCGGTTCAGATCGATAAAGTACTACTACTTAGTTGCATATGGTGTTATAAGCACCAAGAGTTACGTCCCCTTCCACAATGGGCTGTTGAGAGAAGGCCTTGTATTTAAAGTAGGTGGCGCTGCCTATTTGCATATGAACGATACTGGCCAGGTATTAGCCAATAGTCAGAGTAAGTCTGGGAATGGGAGTGCTATGTAACGCCAATATCGAGAGGTGCTTTCAATATGATTGTCAGCTTTAGCGTGAAAAATCCTCCTTGGAAGAGTTTCTAGTGCAGGTTTATCATCTCTCAGTTGAGTCTCTGTCTTTGGACAGAGTGCGCTCAGGGGCTCCTCTGTCAAAGGACAGAGGGGCAACTGAGAAACTAATACTGAGAGGTGTCCAGCCCTAGGGAACAGCTGCCCGAGGCTGCACCCTCTCAATCCGTGTCTTTTGTTTTTCTACGTAGTCAAAACCGAAGAGTCCATTATCGTTATTTTAAGATGTAAGGGGATACAAATGAAAATATCCGAAAATGACAATTTTTTTACATTTTATTGAAAAGACGTTAAATAATTCTATCTTCCTTTCTCTCATTATTTTTCTTTCACTTTTTCACTGAAATCAATTAGCGTCCCCGATATGTCTTTTTCTATCTGCATATAAAGCTGAATAATAATAATAATAATAATAATAATAATAATAATACTCGTTTTCTGTAGCAGAGTGTATGATCAGCTCGATAAAAGATTCCGAGTTGGTTGTATGTGATGGTATAAGCACCAGGAGTTGCGTCCCCTTCCACAAGGTGCTGTTGAGAGAAGGCCTTGTACTAAGAGTAGGTGGCGCTGCTTATTTGCATATGAACGATACTGGGCAGTAAGTAGCCAATAGTCAGCGTAGGTCTGAGACTGGGAGTGCTATATAACACCAGTTTTTCTCTGTCGAGAGGTGCCTTCAACGTAAGAGTCAGCTTTAGCTCTTAGCCGCGTGCTAATCTGTTAGTGCTTGTCGAACTCACTGCATTGGGACAGATAAGAACCCAGACGAGGTTATGAAGAAGGGCAGAGTCTCGTCTGAAGAGGTAGACAAACGTGTAATTTTTTGTCCGAGCCTACGATCTCGTGATGAGCCACGTAAAAAAAAAAATAAATAAGCTGGCCGGTAGGAGGTAAAAGTAGGTAAATACAAAAGCGTTCTCGGCGTGCAGACGTGTGAAAACCAGACAAGATGAACACATTTTCCTATTTAAATTTTCAGATGAGTCTTGATTCTTCAGTTAATGACTGAATGAGCTCATGGCATGTTCTACAACAATAAATTATCCGTTGAAATTCACCTATCGCATCTTTAAATTGTTGGGCTTAACTACTTTAACAATTCATTTTAAGACGTAAGGGACAACTTTTTACACTTCACTAAAACAGACGCCTGAAAGTGTAGTCGTTTTTTTTTATCTCCCTTTCTTTCTATCAGTCATTTTTTTCATTCAATCATTCTGTCATTTTCTAGTTATTAACGCGGGTAATTCCATTATTAGGTCACGTCACTGATATATCTTTTCCGTCTTTACACCCAATCAAAACGAAATAGTCCATTATTTATGAATTGTTGGCAGGACGTAACAAACGTGCTAAATAAGGAAGAAAAGGAGGGACAAGCATAATAATAATAATAATAATAATAATAATAATAATAATAATAATAATAATAATAAAAGTAAATTTATTTGATCCGAAACACAGATACTGTGATAAATCACATCTTACTGTCTTGTTTCAAGTTGCACAGTGTTATCACCCACTGAATATAAAACGTGGCATGATAGACTGGGGTAATATCTGCACTGGAAAATCTGCAAATTTTATGAAAAGGAAACAGTAAGAA
Source organism: Acanthosepion pharaonis (assembly GCA_903632075.3). Lineage (NCBI taxonomy): Eukaryota > Metazoa > Mollusca > Cephalopoda > Sepiida > Sepiidae > Acanthosepion > Acanthosepion pharaonis. The sequence goes on along the minus strand of CAHIKZ030001902.1, from coordinate 497,010 downwards.
ACTGGTATGAACATCACCCAGACCAAGTTACAAAGATACGAGCTGTAACAAATTTATGGGATTTTACAATACACAGAGGCAGAACAATCAAAGCTAATCGCCCAGATATCGTGATCAAAGACCCACAAGAACAGCAGGTGCTTTCTTATTGACATGAATATCACTGCCTGGTTGTAATGGATCTTTGAAGATCATAAAAAAAAACTGTCAAAATTCAACGGAAACCTCAAAGATGTGGCACATGAAGACATCAATAATTTCAGTTGTAGTTGGAGCCCTCGGACCGATTGGTTAACGTCCCTATAGATACATTGAATCGATTCTTGGTTGCCCATAATTTAAAGTAAGACAAAAAAATTGTACCCACTAGTACAGCTCACACATTACGAAGAGGCCTATCTATATAAAATATGTATGGTCTTTGTTTGTAGTTGTTTCTTGTTTCACAAAAATGATCAGTGGAAAATGACATGAAGCGATATCTGATCTTAGGTCTCTGGATGGGACCCGGAAAGAAATGTGTATACAACAGAAATCAATGGAAATAATAATAATAATAATAATAATAATAATAATAATAATAATAATTGAAGTGAATATTACTATTATATACTCTCCGTTTTTCCCCACCACTTTACCAAGTATTTCTTGACACGTCGTCAAAATCAGGCAAAAAATAATTTGAAGCTTTTAAAAAAAAAAATCTTCTCTTTTTTTTTTTTTTGAATGGTTACTGTGAAATTGATTGAACTGAAGCCCCAACCGCTTGAAACGTTATCGTTTTGGCGACTAATAAGAATATATTTTATTGTTATACGTTATTTATATAGACACACATATTTAAGTAAATGCTCTGTTTATAATAAGCAGTATAAACAACATTTACGGGCCTGAACGTCCGAGAAATTTTCAGAGAAAATATGTTCTCCGTCGGTATCGAACCTGTATCCTACAGGGAACCGACATATAGCCTGATGTGCTATACCAGTTCAGCTATAGAGGAGCATCTGGTTAACAAAGTCACTCTCTCTCTCTCTCTCTCTCTCTCTCTCTCTCTCTCTCTCTCTCTCTCTCTCTCTCTCTCTCTCTGTGCGCGTATGTGTGTGTTTATATATGTGTGTTTTTATATATATACATATATATATGGAGGACTGCATGCTTATCCGAAGAAACAGGATTCCTACAAGAACAGAAAAGATTTTCTAATTGTATATATGAAAAATCTTTCCATCGGAATCAAATTTATAAAATTTTTAAGATTACGTTTTGAAAGCGTCGCCTATTTGACGACAACGTGACCACGCTCAAACGGAAAGCTGATCATTTAAAAATTTTCATTTATCTGTTTTGGATAAGACTTGTTTTTATGTCCATCATTTTCGTCGTGTTATAATGATTATGTTAATTGTATTTTTAATGAATATTGTCCTGAAGAAGGTTTTTTTAAACCGAAACGTCAGACGTCGACATTTCATTTATATTAAAACAACATAATCGCATTTTAAGGATTTTTGTTTTGTTTTTCCAGATATTTTTCTACATATGTGTATATATATATATATATATATATATATATATGTATATATATGTGTGTGTGTGTGTGTGTATGTGTAAGAGAGAGAGAGAGTATGATGTTGATAAGTGTGTCATGCAATTTTCTTTTACTTGGGGTTAAGGCAGCCTACTCTACCCTTTAATTAACTAACTCAGACATGGACAATGAGAAAAGATCAAAGGAATACCGCCATGTTATCTAGTATTCATCTACCGTTTCCCCTAATTAAATGATGTCCTGCAATACTGCCATTAAATTAACATGGCTCAAACGCCATCATTATTATCTCCGTTTATCTATTTTCTAGTTTATTAGAAACAGTTTGTACGCTCTTCTTTGTGTTTCTCTCAGAGTTGCTTTACTTGCCTTTTGTTTTGATTTTTTCATTTTGTATTTTTTCAGTTGCTTCCGGTTTCACCGGCACTGATTCGCCTACTTTTGGCGGTAGAACGCAATTATGGAATATTTGCATCTAAATAGGTGAATCTCCTTCCACTTTCTGTCTTTGATTTGATTGATTCGTTTTTTACGGCTTATCGACCTTTTTAGGTTATTTAAAGCCAGAGAATATTTTTTTTTTATTGTAGGATATTTTTAAGGATAGGGGAGATAATAAGTGATATGGGGATACAATTTGTTGCATAAGAGTAAGTGCCGTTGCCGACACTGTGGCTTGAAACTAGATCGCCCGTGTTATCTCACGGGCGATTTCATTATTAAGTACATCACGTGATCATAAAGGAAGTGTATAAATAGGAAGTAGTGTGATGATTACGATTACTGTTCACTCTCCTTGCCTATCTACTACAGCTATACGTTTACTCTCTCTACTCTAGTACTATATGGATTACGATTCTCTTCTGATCATTATACTATTTGGCGATTACTACTTGGACAAGTATTACTAGTGCGGATATAATTTGAAGACGTTACTACTGGTATCGGCGTCTACGAAGTCTCGAATATAACAAGCAGTTTTGGAAGTGATAAAGAGCTTTCGCTTGACATAGCAAATGTGACAAGCGAAGCCGTCCAACATCATAAAAGCAGGTCAACCAAATTCGTTTTCTTCAGTTCAACCTTTTTCGTCAACCCAACGCCAATCATATTCCTTATCCGCTGACCAATCTTATTCGTCATTCATTATCCGAAAACCAACAATATTTGTGTGTAACTCGGGCAATTCCATTATTAGGTAGATCACGTGATCATAAAGGAAGTGAATAAATAGGAAGTAGAGTGATATCTATACGATCACTGTTCACTATCCTTGTCTATCCACTATTGCTATACGTCCTCTCTACTCTACTACTATACGGATTTCTTTTTATACTCTTTGGCGATTACTACTTGGACAAGTATTACTAGTTCAGATATTATTGGAAGGCGTTACTACTGGTAACGGCGTCTACGAACTCTCGAGCATTTTTGAAAGTGATAACGAGCTTTCGCTTGACATAGTAAACGTGACAAGCGAAAAATCAGGTCAATCAAAATCGCTTTCTTCAGACCAATCTTTTTCATTAAACAAGGCCAATCATATTGCTTATCCGCTGGCCAGTCTTATTCGTCATTCATTATCCGAAAACCCAAAAATATTTATTATTCATAGGTCAATCATAGATCAATTGTATAAGAGTAAGTGTCTTTGCCGACACTGTGGTTTGAAATCGCCAGTGAGTAACACGGGCGATTCTATTATTTCCATTATACTATTTGGCGATTACTACTTGGCCAAGTGTTACTAGTGCGGATATTATTGGAAGGCGTTACTCCTAGTACCGGCGTCTATGAAGTCTCGAATATAACGATCCTTTTTCGAAGTGATAACGAGCTTTCGCATGACATAGCAAAAGTGACAAGCGAAGCCGTCCAACATAATAAAACAATTCTTGCTAATTAACTGGGGAGAAGAAAAGTTTTAGTCATACCTCTCACAAGGGCATTTTGATCTAAAGAATGTCCCACTTATTAAAAGAGAAAGTAGCATATTTAGACGGAAAATTCTTGAGAGTGCCGCTATTGGAACTTACCGTTTTTTTTCTGAAATATCTCCATTCCAGAAAGAAATACTCCTTTCCAAAGCCAACATATATGACTATAACAATGTTAAAAAATTAAAACTGTTAAATTTAAAACGACATGTTATTTAAAATATATGACACATGAATTAATCCCAAAATAAAATAATTAAAAGAACAAATTACATAAAAAATTCAAGAATATGTTTAACTCATTTTTTTTATTAGACATTAAATTATGTCACTTAGCGTCCTCCATATCTTACCAAGACTTTTCAGCTAACCTGATGAATATTTATGAGGGGCTCTTAAATTTAACGAAATAATTAATAACTAATAACTCTCTTGCTCGTGTCTATAAATACATGTGACTAATTAGAATCCTTGCATTTGCGACAGGTCCTTTTCCAAGTATATTCTATCTGACGTTTTACACACACCTACAGACACAAACAAACACAAAAAAAATAACACAAACATAGATATGTGTACATTAAGAGTCATTGGAAAATCTTCGTTCAAAGGCACAAAATAATTGGTTATTGACGCACTCTGTATGCGTGAGGGAAAGGATGCCAGAATACATAACTGTTTTCCCAAACGCGGGTTCAAATCATCCTTGGAGAGAGCACATTTTTATCTGATAAAATTTATCGAATATTCATGGCAGTAGACGAAAATAAATACAGTCAGTGATTAATAAATAAACGAAAAGTCTATTCAAATACGAGTAAAAAAGTTTAAGTAATAAAACACACACATATATATATTCGTGTGTGTCGTTCAATGGATGTATATCCTCTTACAAATTACATACGGATTACTAATTATATATATATATATTTATATAATTATATATATATATATATATATATAATTATATATATATAATCATATAATCATATATATATATATATATATATATATATATATAATCATATATATATATATAATTATATATATAATCATATATATAATCATATATATATATAATCATATATATATAATCATATATATATATATAATCATATATATATATAATCATATGTATATATAATTATATATATATATATAATCATATGTATATATAATTATATATATATATATATATTATATATATATATATATATATATATATATATATATAATCATATATATATATAATTATATATATATATAATCATATATATATATCATCATATATATATATAATCATATATATATATAAATCATATATATATATATATAATCATATATATATAATCATATATATATATATATATATAATCATATATATATATAAATCATATAATCATATATATAATCATATATATATATATATAATCATATATATATATATATATTTATTAAAAGACATTTTTATGTTTAACGTTGTTATTTATAGATACAAGTATTTAAGCAATACTTAAATGAAAGGTTCTTTGTGGCCGAGACAGTTATATAATCATATATATATATATATATATATATATATATATATATATATATTATATATATATATATATATATATATATATATATATATATTATATATATATATAATTATATATATATATATATAATTATATATATATATATATATATACATATATATATATATATATATATATATATATATATATATATATACATATATATATATATATACATATATATATATACTGTATTAGTAGAATACTTATGTAGATGTTATCATATATATATATATATATATATATATATATATATATAACATCTACATAAGTATCTCTACTAATACAGTATACGTAATGATTGAAATTATTTTTTTAAAAAGGAAGAAAAGCTTTCTTGAACTTTTCTTTTTAAACATAATTGAAAGCTAGATTTAAAATTTACTATTTCCAGTAAAAAAAATACTCTGTTGCATATTTCAAGCAGAAATTTTATTGATCGGAATCGATTTTTTTCTATAATATCGGCCATCTTGTCACATTTGTGAACAAAAGTTAATTCAAGGTTTTACAAATCTTGCAAAAATATATGCTTCTAAAACGTTAAATGAGGAAAATTATCAAATTTAAAGGTAAATTAATTTGATCTTAGTCAAATATTTCTTACAGCTTACAATGTTGTATAACATACTTTCTGAACTATGGGGTCTTGTTTTTTTGATGTCTTGATCGATTTATCGACTGCTTAACGTGTTGAAAATTTAAGTATGACAATGCAGAACTGATAAGAAGCAGACGATAAAATTTATATGTGGTTTTCTTCCCTGGTGGGGCGAAGACAGCCCTTAAAACACTTTTATCATTTTAATGATAATGTCATGTACAAACTTTCATACATTGAAAAATTAGTACGTATAAATACAAAAAAAAAATACAAATTATTTTTAAAATATTAAAATTTTAATAAGCTCTACAATATATGATGTGTAAATGTAGTTTTAATTAAAAACAATATGTTCTAAGATTTACCCCAATGAAAGGGAAAATTAAAAACATTCTAAATTAATCAATTTAAAAATGTAAAAAAATGAAAACAAATCTTGCAAAAATTCATTTTTCATCGAATTTTTTTTCTCCTTCAGGCGATATTGTCTTTAAAATATCTTATTCATAAAAAACAAAAAAACTTCTCTAATTAAATAATGTTTTCGTTTTATTGTGTTTTTATATTTTTCGTTTCAGAACAATTTTCGGCAAGACCAGATCCGAATTTGCAAATTAAATTCAGTCCTTCAAAGAATTCTGCTTTTAACTATCAATCAGTTATGTGCCATGCATGATACACGCTTAGGCGATCATATATCTTTCGACACATGACTGACGAGGCAGACTTTTTTTCTGCAGTAGGTTGCCATTTCTTTTTGCAGTAGACCAGTTGCCATTTGCCCACGGCTGGAGATGTTGGGAAAGAAGATGGTTCATACCTTTCCAAATGCACGTATGTGAATTCAGTGGATTTGAATGAAATTCGAACTCGGCTCTCCGATTTCTCAATCTGAGCCGCTATCCATAACTCAACCGTGCCTCCTCTATAATTAATTGACGTTGAATTTCTCGAGTTTTAATAAAATTTAGTGAGGGGTGAAACACATTAAAAAATACCAAGATTTTCGAACAACGAAATTGTAAAAAATCCTGTAAATGTTATTAAAATCCGACAATTATTTGATTTTTCAAAATTTTCCAAATTAATGCGTCAGCAAAAGGGAGGTTAAAATTTACTGTGCTAAAAGATAATTCATCCTCTGACGTAAGAAAAATACGTTTGTTAATCATAATTTCGAATGTTCTGAAAAGGAGCAAAAAATTAATTAAATATTCAAAAAATACATTTATCCTTCCTCTTAATAGTTATCTATCTATCTATCTATCTATCTATCTATCTATCTATCTATCCCAACCTCTTCATATCTATCTATCTCAGTAAGTTCATTAAATATCTATCTCAGTAAGTTCATAATCTATCTATCTATCTATCAATCTATTCCAACCTCTTCATATAATATCTATCTATCCCAACCTCTTCATATCTATCTATCTATCTCAGTAAGCTGATAATCTATCTATCTATCTCAGTAAGTTCATAAACTACTTATCTATCTATCTATCTATCTATCTATCTATCTAACTCAGTAAGTTCATAAACTACTTATCTATCTATCTATCTATCTATCTCAGTAAGTTCATAAACTACTTATCTATCTATCTATCTCAGTAAGTTCATAAACTACTTATCTATCGATGTCAGTAATTTCATAACCTATCTATCTATTTATCTATCTATCTCAGTAAGTCCATGACCTATCTATCTCAGAAAGTTCATAATCTGTCTATTATATATATATATATATATATATATATATATATATATATATATATATATATATGTACACACATACACACACACATATATATATATATATATATTTATATATGTATGTATATATGTATATATACGTGTGTGTGTCTCTCTCTCTCTCTCTATCGATGTATCTATCTGCATCCGTTTCTGTCTTAGATCATCTTAGAATCAAATCTTGCTGTCGTAATCGATTCTAATTCGCCGCCATTTCTACAGCTTCCAGATATCAATGGCCGTGTGCATTCTTCTCATTTCATCTGTAGCCCTAGAACTTGAGACACCAACGACCAGCTCTAATACTAAGCAAATCACATTCGATTCTATTTTAAAACTTGCCAGGTCTACGATGCTGAAAAATTTAATCAGGCTTCAAGATTACAATGAAGAAGTCGCACGACAGCACGACGGATGGTTGGTAAAAATGCCAAGAAAGAGGCAAACTTTGATTGAAAATGAAGGCGCGCTTGACACTGGACGTGGATTCCTCTTAGAAACAAAGTATCATCTCAGCTTGAAAACTTCGGTAATATATTTCGAGGCAGACTTATTAGTTATATTTGGATGGAACTGAAGGATTAGGTAACTAGAGCTATGAAGACGGAAGCTCCGGGAGGAAGGAAGCTCTTTCAGGTTGCCAATAATTTTCAGGTTCTCTAGTTTCGATCACCATTCTCATTTTGGATAATAATTACTACTATCTCATTCTAACTTGGACTTTTTACTATCTATCTATCTATCTATCTATCTATCTATCTATCTATCTCTGTTCATTATCTATCTATCTATCTATCTATCTATCTATCTATCTATCTATCTATCTATCTATCAGCCTATCTATATCTGTTCATTATCTACCTATCGATCAATCTATTTATCTCTCTATGTCTGTTCATTATCTATCTATCAGTCTATCTATGTCTGTTCAGTAACTATGTATCTATCAGTCTATCTATCTATCCGTCTATCTATGTCTGTTCATTATCTATCTATCTATGCCTGTTCATTATCTATATATCAGTCTATCTATCTATCTCGGTTCATTATCTATCTATCTATCTATCTATCTATCTATCTCTGTTCATTATATATCTATCTATTTCTGTTCATTATCTATCTATCTATCGATCTATCTATCTATCTATCTATCTCGGGCCGTTCATGATCTATCTATTTATCTATGACCAAAATTAATGTAACGACAGCACTGCCAATATCTTAGAAAGTTCACATCTATCTCTCCTCTTTCTCTATGTACACAACCACACAAATATATATATATATATATATATATATATATATATATATATATATAAATTTCAAACGTTATCCCATGTTTTTAATACCTTTATACGTTTGGTCATATCTATCTATCTATCTGATTTACGATTCCCATATGATCATCGAAGTTAAGAGCTTTTTTATTACGTTGATGAGTGTCCGCTTGAAAATAGCAGGTGCTTGGATGTGCGTGTGATGTAATGGATACTGGCTCGGAACTTTTAATTAACGAGCCAAGTTCTAATTTCAGTTGTGTTCGTTATATTCGCTTTCGCGCTGATAGCTTTGGGAAAATTATGAATAAACATTTCTACCCCCCAGCTATGGGTAGATAAGTAATAATTGTATCACTGAATTATTATCTAAAGAAAATTCAGCAATCTCAATCTATTTTATGATTTTAAATAACCTGCAAATGTTTGATAAGCCAGACAAAACGATTCTATCTATCTATCTATGTAACACAGTCTGTCCATATATATGTATCTCAGTCAGTTCATTATCTATCTATCTATCTATCTATCTATCTATCTATCTATCTATCTATCTATCGCAGTTTATTCATATCTATCTTTCTCGGTTCATTCCTTATCTATCTACGGCTGATCAAAATGTATCTACTTTTATCTTTCGATATATTTTGTTTGTTCATTAACGTCCTGTTTATTATCTATCTATCTATCTATGTCGGTTCATTATCTATCTATCTCGGTCCGTTCATTATTTATCTATCTATCTATCTATGTCGGTTCATTATCTATCTATCTATCTATCTATCTAGGTTCATTATCTATCTATCTATCTATCTATCTCTATTCATTCGGTCTATCTATCTATCTATCTATCTATCTATCTAGGTTCATTATCTATCTATCTATCTATCTATCTCGGTTCATTATCTATCTATCTATCTATCTATCTCCGTTCATTATCTATCTATCTATCTATTTATCTATCTATCTATCTATCTATCTATCTATCTCCGTTCATGATCTATCTATTTATCTATCTATCTATCTATCTCCGTTCATTATCTATCTATCTATCTATCTATCTATCTATCTATCTATCTATCTATCTATCTCCGTTCATTATCTATCTATCTATCTATCTATCTATCTATCTATCTATCTATCTATCTATCTATCTATCTATCTCCGTTCATTATCTATCTATCTATCTATCTATCTATCTATCTATCTATCTATCTATCTATCTATCTATCTATCTATCTATCTCTCCGTTCATTATCTATCTATCTATCTATCTATCTATCTATCTATCTATCTATCTATCTATCTCCGTTCATTATCTATCTATCTATTCTTATCTCCGTTCATTATCTATCTATATCTATCTATCTATCTATCTATCTATCTATCTATCTATCTATCTATCGTTCATTATCTATCTATCTATCTATCTATCTATCTATCTATCTATCTCCGTTCATTATCTATCTATCTATCTATCTATCTATCTCGGTCCGTCCATTATCTATCTATTTGTCTATCTCGGTCCGTTCATTATCTATCTGTCTATCTATCTATCTATCTATCTATCTATCATAAACTGCTTCATCTCAATTAGCCCCTGGGACTGTTCTATTAGCTGTTACAATGGTTCTTTTTCTAACATTTTTATTTATCCTTATATTTGACTTGTGTTTACCATTTTCTTTTCTACTGAACGGACTTTTATCAGCATGTTTTATTCCTGGATGAACCGGATCTGTGTGCATTTTGAACATAAATATTTAAATATCATTCATGTAATATAAGCCAAAAAATAAATGCTTGACCGGAAATTGCAGAGATGGAACACGTGACACAGAAATCCTAAAACTCATCGCAATAGTGAAAGATGCCTTCCAGAAACTACATAAAGTAATGAGAGATAGGATAATTTCATTCGAAACAAAAAGAAAAAAGGTGTGTTATGTCTATTTTACTATATGGTGGTGGCTGTTAACCATCTACATCAAAGATTAAGACGCAGCTTGAAGCGACAGAGATGTGGTTCTACAGACGGCTACGCAGAATATCGCAGGAAAACTCAACATCGCCGACACAACACCATCGACTCAACACCGCCGACTGAGTGCCAGACCAACTCAGGACTGAGACAAGAAAACAACTAGAAAAACATAGCATTTTTTATAACCGAATGAAAGTAATTTATTACAGTTTAATTAGTGAATATTTGTCTTCAAATAAGGCATTTGAAAGGCATTACGCAAAATATGAACCATTTTTTGTCTTTAATTATTTTTAATAAAGAAATTGTAAAGAAATTATTTTTTTAATAAAGAAAGCCGACATTTTGAAATATTTTTATAAAAAAATATTTTAAGATTTAATGTGCTGAATTATTGAAATTATTTGGCTGACAGATATTATCAAATAAAAGAAATTTAAACAATTCTTTTATAATCAGATTTATTTCGTATTTTTTTAAAAATGCGACGTATAAACGAACTATTTTAACTAAACTGTTTTGCTTTGCATTTTTCTTAATTTTTGTGTTTTATTAAATTATTAAAAACAAAAAAAAAACTGCTTCTTATTTTACGTAATGCCATTTCAGATGCCTTATTTGAAGAAAAATATTCATTAATTAAATTTTTAATCCTTAATAAATTACATTTATTAGGTTATAAAAATGTTGTTATTCTGGTGTTGAGTTGTCTCGGTCCTGAGTTGTCCCGGTGTTCAGTCGGCGGTGTTGAGTTGGCCCTTCCCGACTGCGAATGCGTTGGACTGAAAATGTAGAGGCTTTAATGAAAACAGGCAGTAAAATGATTGTTCTTCTATCAGCTGTGTCTCTTCAGGGCGTTGGTGATTATGGATGTCCCCTATTTCAACTATTTCGTAGATCTTAGAAAATGTTATCTTTTTTTTTATTTTCCCTAGCCTCTGTTTTGCCACCCAGCCGTATAAGTTCGTTAATTAGGTTATGCTTTGTTCTCCTCTATTCCTCATGTCTTGAATGTGCCATGTGAGTGTCAGATTTTCCAAGCCGTCTTTCCTCATTATGTACTCTAGAAATTTCAGCTCTTTCTGATGTTAACTATATGTCTCCTTTTCGTTTTCAGTATGCATCAAATCAGAAAGAACAAATAATATTTTTAGTCACATAATGAAAAAAGAAGGCTCGGTGAATTTGACACTCACAGGATATACTGCAGATTGGAGGGAGAAATGAAGGCAACTAGCGTCTTATTTTGTGAATAGAGGACAAAACAAGGAAAAGAGGCGACGGCAAAGACTGAAACATTACTTAGACTTACAAGGAAAGCTTTGGGAAGAGCCATGAACGACCATATCTTGGAAAGCGATCGAACACAGAAGAAGAAATGAAATATAACAAGAATATTTATCTCCTCGGGTAACGGCATCAAAGCTGTTATTCTTATTTTCAACCTTGACGCTGCTAACAGAACACACTGTATTCATCTTGATATTTTACTCACAAATCTAATTACCCCGGGTTTTTGCTTACCATTTTATTTTCTTCGTTTGTATCTTGATTGTTGAAGTAATTTATGCCTTGCATGAAAATCTCTTATCAATACTGCATTTCGCGTTTGTGTTAATAATCATTCATAACTGTACTTAAATGCAGAAAGTTATAGGGCACCATTTTAAAAGGAAATAAGATTTTTTAGGTTGAAAGCGATGTCTGATGGGAAGGGCATTGAGCAGTGAATGATATAAATATTTACTAGTTTCAGAAAATACTGGAAGTTATATCATCGTGATCGACGATGCTCAGAAAGAATATAAACTGATGCGCCTCTCTGTGAACTGGACAATAAAAAATGGCTAGCGTTTACCTTTGATCTTCGACAAATAATTCTCGTTGAGTTTCAGTTTGGGAGAAAGTTGGCACTATATCGGTTCAAGTATGATTTATATGGCATAAAAAACCCGGTTTTTGCCAAATTCATATCTAGTTTCATGATTGCGGGAGAAATATTTTTTTTTCAAATCGCTTTTCTTATTACTAATTGTGCTTCTAAAATATTTTCTTTCATTTAAGGGCCGACTCTTAGTATAACTGAAACTCTGGAGCACACTTTAAATTATAACAAAGAAAAATTTGTGATATAATTTGAAAATAGGAAAATAATAAATAAGTTTCCTGAAATAAGCATTTATCTCTTAAGAATAAGCTATTTTGCCGGTCCCGGTAAGATAGACATGTTTTTTAAGTTTATTTTACCGGTCTCGGTAAAATAGGTACCAGGCTATTTTAAAGGTAAATATATTTATTAATATGAAGACAGGTAACATTTAAAATAACAGTACACAGATTTAACACAGGATTTTATTTATTTTGATCATCAAATGATAAGACAAGTTAAAATCTTTTGCACCTTCAATTATTTATTCATCGTCAATTATTAAGAGAAATCCAGAAGTCTGTGAATATTTTAAGAACTTCAGGCATAAAAGACTCTGAAAATTCAACACTTGCCCTCAGGTATGGTTCACTTGCCGAAGCATTTCAGGGACATTCAATAAAGACAACAGATCACAGAATCCATGTTATTCAAGTCCTGCCCACAGAGCTCACACAATCATTTTGCTAACGATCTCAAGGCTCCATAAATATGTGGTACAGATTTCCAACTATCTGGATTAAATAAATATATATATATATATATATATATATATATATATATATAATATATATATATACATATATATATATACATACATATACATATATATATACATATATATATATATATACATATATACATATATATATACATACATATATATATATATATGCATACATATACACATATATATATGCATACATATACATATATATATATGCATATATATATATATATATATACATATACATATATATATATGCATACATATACATATATATATATATATATATACATATATATATATATATATATATAATATATATATATACATATATATTTATACATATATACATATATATTTATACATATATAATAATATATACATATATACATATATATATTTATACATATATATAATATATACATATATACATATATATTTATACATATATATATATATATATATACATATATATATATATACATACATATATATATATATACACATATACATATATATACATATATACATATACATATATATATATATACATTCATACATATATATACATTCATACACATATATACATACATATACATATATACATACATGTACATATATATACATGTATATATATATATATATATATATATATATATATATATATATATTGAAATGGAGAAAGTCCGACAATTATTTAAAGACATTTTTATGTTTAACATTCTTTTTATCGATACAAGTATTTAAGTATTTATTTATTATAAACAGAAATGTTTTATCTATAAAAAGAATGTTAAACATAAAAATGTCTTAAAATAATTATCGGACTTTTTCCATTTCATAATGTGTGACGTCATTTGTTTACATTTGATACGTCATGAGCAGTTATGAATGTACGGGAAAGATTCATGGAAAATTGAAGTTTATAAGCAGTAAATTCAACCTTGCCAACCGAACAATTCTTTGTGGCCGAGAGGTAAGGCACGTCTGGCCATATGACGGTTCCGTATCGAATCCTGTTGAATGAGGAATATTTTCTATGAAAATTTCTAGCACATTCAGACCTGTAAATGTCATTTTATACTGTTTATTATAAACAGAGCATTAACTTAAATATAATGTATTATATTATGTAAATAAATATAATGTATTAAAAACAAACTTGATTGACTCACTTGCTGTGAAAAAAATGCAAGAAAATGGTTTAATGTACTTACGTATAAAGAACATTTCTTTGGTAAATGCAAGAATTATCAAACTGCATGGACGCGATAAAAAAGCCAACAACTTACCTGAAAAGAGAAAAGAAGATACAATTAATCTATTTGCCTTCCAAAAAAAAAAAAAAAAAACGAAGCGTACCCGTAAAAAATGTTCGGTTTCCGATATAAATTTTCTGATAATTCTTAAGTTAATCATTGAATAATCCCATTATAATTTCTACGACTAAAAATTGTCCGTGAAAATTCCCTCATTCCATTGTTAAATATTTTACTTGGAGCAAACCTCCGACATACGACTAGAAAAATTATTCGAACTCTCCGGCGAGTCTATTATAAGGGAGCTGGAGACCCTACGAGTATTTTTTATAGTTGGGCGTGACCATAACAATATAAGATACGCAGATGACAGGGACGTGTATGTATAAGACCCCCTAGACAGAAACGTAAAAGAAAGCGTGAAAAAAAGACTATCAATTGCGATAGATAAAGCCCAAGAAGCAATCACAGAAGTTTAAATATTAATATCTTTAATAGAGGCCTAAAAACTCAACATCGAAATCCGAACAAGCACTCGACTAGCGAAAGATACATTACGAAATCTAAGAAAATACAGGGAAACAGAACAGTAACACATCGTTAGACAGAAAGAAGAGTGTTTTGAATTGCTACGCGATATAAATCATCTGATATGACAGTGTATGTTGGAAAATCTTCTCGCCGATGAAGAGAAAACTGGAGTTAACAGAAATATAGCTCAACAGAAGCCTGCTGAGAATTCGATGGACGAAGAGAGTAACCAACATGGACGTTATAAATTAAATGGCAACAAAAAGAAGAATTATACTCGGAATCAGGATGAGACAGCTGAAACTCGTTAGACACGTAATGACAAAGTACGGTTTAGAAAAATGGGAATATTGAGGACAAGAGAGATAGAAGTTAACTGTTGGATATCTGTTGAGGGAATTCCTTTTGGCCTTACTTCCACTGCATCAGTGTGTGAGCGGAAGCCGGAACTGGTGAGAGCATGAACTGGAAATCCATCTGGTGGTTAAAATAGAGAGCATTGATGTGGAGCTTAAATTAAACAGGGCGCCCAGGTACCTGAGCGGAAGGAAATACGTTTTTGCCTGAGCGCAGACCGAAAGATGCCTGGCCACACTAAGTTGAGTTGGCGACATACCGGAATAAGGTGTAGCTACGTGAAGTTGCGTAGGTGTCCAAATGTTATTTAACCGGTCCGATTCTTGATTTGGAGAGAGAGGCTGCCTAGAGGTTCACCAAAATTTGTCTCCGTCAATACCCATGTGCGCAATCATAACCTCTTTGATTCTTACTCATTCTACCCAGTCGCCACAATTTGATCAATAAAGATATTGATATATTTTATATATGTTTTCGTTGCCTCATTTGATCCCAGCAGCAATATACTATATAGAGAGCCACCTGTTTGATGAGCTTGTGTAAATGGATGGTGGAAAGAGGTGCGGAGCTTTAACAAAAGGAGATAAACTGCTGAGGGAGACAAGGGATGTGTAGTTTTGACACGCCAAGTTTGCCCATGTCCTGAAGAGATAGGACACATACAGGTAGTCTCTATGAAACAAGGATCAGAAGAGAGGGTTTTGCTTTATTTCACATGGTTTCTTTCCGCTTTAGAAACCATTTTGTTTTTCCTGCTATGGAAAGTTATTTGAGACCTTACGAATTTAATCAGTAGGGTGTCGTCCTGTTTGTATGAAAATGGATCTTTGGATATGTATGGCTTCTTTTAGGAAATGGAATAATAGCTCTTGCTGAAAATTCATTTAATTTTCTATTATTCTTAGTCAGGCTTCCATATGAGAAAGTGAACCTGCTAAAGTGGGAAAAGGACTCTTGAGAATTGAAAATTCTTCTTTTCACAATTCTGGAGCAAATTTATTCCAAAATTTTTTTCGGGTATCATCAAACCGGCTATAAGAGAGGAGGTAACTATGTAAAAAGTATATGATCTAGTAGGTTTGGTAGTCTCTTTCTGAGATTAGTACAAAAATCATACTAAAGTAGGAAATCGCAGTCACCATAACTAAATGTCAAAAAATAAATAAATCTGATATTGTATAGAAAAGAGTCAAAAACAAAAAAACAAAAAAAAACAACAAATAAAACAAAAAAATAAAAAACAAAAAAAAAGAACCAAAAGAGCAAAAAACAAAAAAATAAACAAAAAAAACAAAAAACAAAAAAAAAAACGAAATAGCAAAGAAAAAAAAACACCACATTGGGACTGGACTGTAGCGTCGACAATCGCTGCTTCCGCCTGGGAGATCTGCACCGCACGACGGCGAACGAAGGACGACTGCGCGTCGCCGTATCCACTGTGGCACGACCGCACGTGGTGCATTGACAGTCGGCTCGTTACGCACGACCCCCTGTCGTACGGGAAGGCGTCGCTTCGGGCCGACCGAGCCTGGCGAAGTCCTTTGCTGTCTTATTTACAAGAACGACTCGTGTAACAACTTTTTCTTTTTGCACTTTTTGCGCATGACACGGCGTTTATACAAAAATTAACTCCCTATTTTCTATTTGATTTACTCTCCCGTCTTGTAAAAAATCTAGTTGGACGGGAGAATCTATCATAGCTAAAATAGGGTGTTACTTTTCAATCACCCTATATATGTTTTACAGTCATCTATTAGTCATGAATTCAATCCTTGGGTCTGGTAGTGAAGCAACAATCCAAAAGAAACGAACAATAATTTATATCACAGGGACAAAATATCACAGTCATAGAGAGATATCCCGTATCGTCTAATCAATAGACACCTGATGATGACCAGTGTGTACTTGGTCGAAACGTTGTGTTTTTATAAAGCAATAACATTAATATTCTAGATGCTATAACTTCTAAAACAGTTTCATAAATAGAAAAGATATCAACATAGCAAACTCACATTTATTTGATTTTGCAGAAATCAAAGAAAATAACAGAATGTTTTAGTTTATTTTTTTTTTAAGCGTTACACCCAAAGCAAGACGGGTAGCCACTAGCACACAAGGGGTTACAGACAGTTGGAGCAAGAGCAAAGAGGAGTGATCGAGGAAACGATGAAAAGAAGAATAGGGGATAGATCAAGGCATCAGGAGACGTCGATTGACATTACTTTTGAATAGTTGGAGATTATAGCTATCTAGGAAACAGGAAAAGAGGAAGGAGTTCAACAGGTGAGAAGTACGAGACATGAAGCTATTGGACTAGAAGAGACGGGTACATTTAACAGTTTCGACAGTGAAAGGGTGAGAGCGAGATGCCAGACTAGTTAAACGCTTAAATTCATGAAGTCTAGAAACCAGTGAAAGCAGTTCATCGGAGTAGTTACTGTGAAAGTATTTGTTAAAAAGACAGAGGGAAACCACAGCAAAAAGGAATTTGGTGTAATAAATTATTGTAATGGTACCTTAAAGTTGTCTGTTTTTCATTAAATATATATATATATATATATATATATAACTTCGCTAGCCTCTCGTAACTTCTTGCTATTTTCATAGAAAGTGTTCAGACGAACTACTCACCTTAACGAACTACCCACATTCTCTTCATATTCCATTGGTAAGATATAATTTTCACTCGAGCAGCTTATTTCAACGAATCACAGCTTTTTGGAACTGACTCCCAAAAAGATGGTTTCCCGATCACTACAATCTTAACCTGTTCAAGTCTAAAGTTAATAGTTATCTTGCCTAAATATGCGTTTAAACTGTGCCTCTTACTCTACAACCTTCTACCACGAGTAGCTTTCGTTGTCTGGTACATTGTGGACATCATTGTAAAAGAAAAAAAAAACTCTGTAACAAACAATTTTCTTTAAACATAAACGCTAGAAAGCATGTATTTGTAAAGGTCTTAAGTGAAGGACAATATTCTTGTTTCCAAAAAGGGGACATTACATCGTTAGCGTCGTTTCCCGCATAAAATACACGCTTATGCAAATTAAATGAAACAACCGCTTTAGTTTACTTCAGTGAAGGACGATATGAAGTCCAGATGCTGTTGAATATTGGTTAGCTTGCAAGTGGTCTGACACACAATTAGACTGGTGTGGCCACAAAGTTAAACTGACCTGAGTCTTCTAATGGAGAAATATGTGGGTGAATAGAGACCACTCATGCAAATGTGTTGGACAGGTCCATTCTAACAAAATGGAAAAACATAACTGGTGCATTAGGTACTCTCCTATAAATGAGGTAAAATTAGCTGGCTTGCTTTTCCAAGAAGACACAAGAAGGCAGCCATGTTAGCAGGTAAGACTTCTACAGGTGCCTGTTTCCAAAAAGGTGACATTGCATCATCAGCGTCGTCTCTCGCATAAAATACACGCTTATGCAAATTAAATGAAACAACCGCTTTAGTTTCCTCGAGTGAAGGGCCATATGAATTCCAGGTCCTATTTTCAAAAGGTGACATTGCATCTTTAGAGTCGACTCTTGCAGAAAATACACCCTTATGCAAATTAATTGAAACAACCGCTTTAGTTTCCTTTCTTTCGCCATACGGTCAGTTTTAGACCCACTGGAATGATAGGTTATAATCAATTTCTATTTTTTCCTCAAATTAAGACATTTGCACTAGTGTGCAGTAATATGAAGATATTTCCGGGGTGTATCATGGAATTTTTTTGTCCTTGAACAGTATTGCGTCATCCGTAATTGCATCAGATTTTCATCACGCCTAAACACTCTTGTCTCGACTGTCGATTGGGCCGTAGTTGAGTGAGAGATTAATAAAAACACCTTGCAGCACCAAAGATGAACTTAAGGCAACGATTATGTTAGCATTCGCCAAATTAAACAAGGAGACCGTACAGAATATTTTGTGAACATTTCGAAGTCGTCTGGAGGCCATTGTTGAAACCACTGGCGATATTATCGAATAAATTTATTCTTTATAATTTCAAGATATTTTTGTGTAATTTTGCTCACTATATCTGTTAAAATGAGATGTCAGTGTTAGGTTCATTTTGGCGTCATTTAGACGACAATTTATCAATAGCATCCTGCAAAAACAAGTTTGATTAATGAAAACAACAATGTCTATCTATTTCATTTACACCCTTGTTCAAATCAATTGAAGCAACCGCCTTAATTTCCTTTCTTGCACCATACGGTCAGTTGTAGACTCACTGGGGTGACAGGGTGTAATCGATTTCTATTTTCCCCTTAGATTAGGCCATTTGCAGTGGTGTGCAATAATATGAACCTTTTCTCTGGTGCAGCTACACCCTTGTGCAAATTAATTGAAACAACCGATTTAGTTTCCTTTCTTTCACCATACGGTCAGTTTTAGACCCACTGGAGTGACAGGGTGTAATCGGTTTCTATTTTTTCATTGGATTAGGTCATTTGTAGTGGTGTGCAGTAATATGAATCTATTTTCGTGGTGTATGATGAAATTTGTTTGGCCATGGCAAATATCGCGGCATCCGTGATTGCATCAGATGTTTATCACGCCTAAACACTATTGTCTCGACTATCGATTAGTTGTCTTAGAGCCATTGTCTGCGATGGACGCTACTCCAAAGAAGAGTACGAAAATTGTAACGCTCCACGAACACAGAGGTATGCCTTACCAGTGAGCCAATCAAAGTACTCAGGATTGACCCGGAAACTCTACGAATTTAAATCCAATCGGGAATCTGTGATCAGTCTGCATGAAACGACTTCGTGGAATGGATATACGAAGTACTAACATCTGCAGTAGGTCATGCTTCATTGGGAAAATACAAAAAATATGAATAATAACAGAATTATTCGTTTTGTCAACAATTAATTTGCAAAAGGTTCTATAAAGTATTAACAAAATCGAAATGTCAAAAAATGAAATTGAGTTTTTTATCGATACATTTGGAAATCACAACTATATTATTGGCTGGTCTGAAATGTTATTAAGTACGATCACAAAGTTGTAATTAAATTAAGTTTTTCGTGTATGATTCACGTGGATGCTTGTCGCTGAATTCATTGTGGGCCTGAAAATTGTCACTTATTCTGGTCTACATGAGAATAAGTTTCGAATTATTTTTGAGGCCATGAAAGCGCAACAGGAAAATAAAAAACGGGACCAGGTTGGTAGGCACTAGAATCATTACTAGTAATGAAATAATTTCCAGCGAAACATCAAAGACAAAAGGCAACATTCAACGCAGTAGATTTTCAAATTCACAGCACCTATGAGGGCGTCGCGGGGTAATGTGATGGAAGCGAGGCGGAGTAATGTGACGGAGGTGAGGCGGGATAATGCGACGGAAGCGAGGCTGGGTAATGCGACGGAAGCGAGGCGGGGTAATGACGGAAGCGAGGCGAGGTAATGTGATGGAAGCGAGGCTGGGTAATGTGTCGGAAGCGAGGCTGGGTAATGCGACGGAAGCGAGGCTGGGTAATGCGACGGAAGCGAGGCGGGGTAATGTGATGGAAGCGAGGCTGGGTAATGTGTCGGAAGCGAGGCTGGGTAATGCGACGGAAGCGAGGCGGGGTAATGTGAAGGAAGCGATGCGGAGTAATGTGATGGATCCGAGGCGGGGTAATGTGACGGAAGCGAGGCGGGGTAATGCGATGAAAGCGAGGCGGGTAATGTGACGGAAGTGAGGCGGGATAATGCGACGGAAGCGAGGCGGGATAATGCGACGGAAGCGAGGCGGGGTAATGCGACGGAAGCGATGCGGGGTAATGTGATGGAAGCGAGGCTGGGTAATGTGACGGAAGCGAGGCTGGGTAATGCGACGGAAGCGAGGCGGGGTAATGTGACGGAAGCGAGGCTGGGTAATGCGACGGAAGCGGGGGGGGGTAATGTGTCGGAAGTGAGGCGGGGTAATGAAATGGAAGCGAGGCGGGGTAATGAGATGGAAGCGAGGCGTGGTAATGTGATGGAAGCGAGGCGTGGTAATGTGATGGAAGCGAGGCTAAAGAAGTAGAAGAGGAAGAGGAAGTAGAAATGATGTTCTCCTTATGCGTCCCAGAAATTAAATAATTTCTCTCTCTTTATCTATTTAATTATTATTTTGTCACAATTCTCGTTAAAACATCATCGTTTCTCTGATACTCCGTTAAGGGTATGCACAGTATCCTTATGAAAAAACCGGAAGAGGAAATAGAAATGATGAAGAAGGATCAATTATTAAAAAATGCTGAATAAGATGAAATGATGATAAGAAAATAAAAGATGAAGACATGTTGACGAAGAAGAAATTAAGAAAGAAAAAGAAATATTGCAGGAGAAAGCTAGAGGAAAATAAATGGTGAAGCGTGAAAATGATGAACATAAAGAATATATGGTGAAGAAGAAAAATAAAAGAAAATAGAAGAAATGATGAAGACCATGACTAGATAAAGAAGAATAAATGATGAAGATCTGTCAAAGAATAAATAAAGATGAAGAAGAAATGTTGAAGAATAAGAAACGTGGAACAATATATGGAGACGGTATTGTGAAAAAGAAGACGAGGAATCGATGAAGAAAGCAAAATGAAGAAGAAATGTTTAAGAAGACCTGTTCAAAATGGAGGTAAGGAAATGATAAAGAATGAGAATTTGTGAAGTAATTGTGAAGAAGAAAAAATGATGAAGAAAAGCAATGAAGAAGAAGGAGACAAGGAAATGTTGAAGAATATGAAATGTTGAAGAAAAAGAAATGATGAAAAAGAAGGAGACAAAGAAATGATGAATTGATGAAGAAAAAAATGACGAATAAGATAGAGACGACGAAATGATGAATTCGATGAAGAAAAAGAAATGAAAATTAAGGTGACCACGAAATGATGAATTGATGAAGAAAAGGAAATGATGAAGACGACGACGACGAAATGTTGGAAAAAGATGAAGAAATATAATTGAGCCAAGAAGTAGACGACGAATTAATGATGAAGTGATGAAGCAGACGACGAAGAAATGATCAAGCGATGAAGAAAAAGAAATAATGGAAGCAGCAGACGACAAAATGATGAAGGAAAAAATATGGAATAAAGAATGAGGGCGAAAGATGGAAATGAAAAAAAGATAGGAAATGAATAAAATCGAAAAGAAAGAAAGGAACAAAGAATAGACTAACCAGACGAAGATAAATAAAAAAGATGGTTGCTGAAGAAAAAAATTATGCAGAAAAAGAAATAATGAAATTAAAAATAATCAAGAAGAAAAGCCAGGAAAAAAAATGCTAAGCAATATGCAATGGTAAAAACAAGACCAGCGTAAGTGAAGAATAAAAATAAAGAAAGAAGAGATAAAAAAAAGGGAATTAAAGAAAGAAAAAGAAGAAATGGAACAGAAAATGTGAGGCATAGGAAAAATAAGTGAAATGTCAAGAAAGAAGAGAAAAGTTGTTGCGGCACAGAAAGAAAAAAAAATTGAAGAGGTAAAAGGTACATTATAAAAGAATAATTCTAGGAAAACAAAAAAAAAGAAAAGAAAAATGAAGGCGAAGAAAACAAAAATACCAGAAAAAGAAGTGAAAATAAAACAAAAGTATTAAAAAAGAGAAGAGGTGAGAGAAAATGGAAGAAGAAAGCTAAAAAAAAAAATAGAAAAAAAAACAGACGTAAGATCTAAATTCTAAAATTTTCTAACAAAAATAATGACACAAATATAGAGGAAAAAAGTTGGCAAAAAAACAAAAGGAAAAAATATGGAATAAAGAATGAGGGCGAAAGATAGAAATGAAAAAAAGATAGGAAATGAATAAAATCGAAAAGAAAAGAAAGGAACAAAGAATAGACTAACCAGACGAAGATAAAGAAAAAAGATGGCTGTAAGAAAATGTGGGCAAAAAAAAATAGCATATGCAAATAAGATGGAAAGGAAAACACTCAACAAGAAAAGAGAAGAAAGGGAAAAGAAAAAAAATGGAAGAAACAGTTAATGAGACAATATCAAAGAAGATGAAAATTTAAAAAAAATAACATTGAAGTCCTGAAAAAGAAACCTTATAAATGGTGGCTGATAAATTTAACATAACGACCATTGTTACATAAGTCATTATCATGCATTGAAAATGAGACAGGAAGACAGCGGCTTATAAAAACCGATAGTCGTCATTGAGAGCGAATTCTTCACTTAGGCATAAAGCTTTTAAAACGTTATTTATTCTAACTTGCACTGATATAACAAATTTCTTTTATTTTGATTAGACAGCCGCTGATAAGTCAGAGACGAATAAAATGGCAGGTTATCAATACGAATAAATATACGCTTTATTCTTTTTAGATAACACATTATCATTCGCTGAATTATTCCGATCTCATATTATACAACACAGTTGTCTTCAAAATGTATCGTCATATACAATCTATGTGTTTCACCATTTTACTCAAACAGACATTTTCAGAAGAACCATTGTAAATTCCAAGAACTGTTTGAACTAATAAGAGAGTTATTTTGCCGATGTTAGTTTAATTATAAAATTTTGATCGATTTCGCTTTCAATCAAACAGACCGTACATAATCGTGATTAAAATTATAGTCTTTCTTTTCTTTTTATGTGTCATGTCCTTTTAGGACGTAAGCGATCATGGCTCACCTCAGCCCTCTATTCCTTGCTGCTTTCAACAAGTTCTTTCGCTCTACTTCCTCCTCCAGACCACGTTCTGTCATCGACTTGCTTAAGTCTCCTAGGTATGCCACGCGTTGTTTTCCCTTGTCTCTCTTTCCCTATATTCAACCCGTGAGTATCAGATTCTCCAGGCCCTTCTTCCTCATTATTTAATTTTTATGTGCCATGTCCTTTCAGGTCGTAAGGGACCATGGCTCACCCCATCTATCTATCGCTTGCAGCTCTCAACATTTCCTTCCTTTTGCTTCCTCCCCCAGGTCAATTTCTGACATCCACTTCCTTAAGTCAGCCAGGTATGTTACGCAGTTTTTCCTTGTCTCTCTTTCCTTCTCTTTGGCCCGTGAGTATCAGATTCTCCAAGCCGTCCTTCCTCATTATTTTAATTTTTCTGTACCATGACCCTTCAGGCCGTAGGCGACCATGGCTCTCCACTTCCCCCTATCCCTTGCTGCTTTCAACAAGTTATTTACCTCTGGTTCCTACCCCAGACCACGTTCTGTCATCTACTTGCTTAAGTCTACTAGGTATGTCACACGTTGTTTTTCTTTGTCTCTCTTTCCCTCTCTTCGACCGGTGAGTATCAGATTCTCTAGGCCCTCCTTCCTCATTATTTAATTTTTCTGTGCCATGGTCTTTCAGGATGTAGGCGACCATGGCTCACCACTTGTAGCACTCAAAAAGATCCTTTCTTCTGCCACCTTCCCCAGACCATGTTCTGTCGTCCGCCAGGTATGTCACGCGGTGTTTTCCCTTGTCTCGCTTTCCCTATATTCGACTCGTGAGTATCAGATTCCCCAAGCCGTCCTTCCTCATTATTTTAATTTTTATGTGCCATATCCTTTCAGGACGTAGGCGACTATGGCTCTCTCCATCCTTCTATCCCTTGCAGCTCTCAACGAGTTCCATCCCTCTGCTTCCGCCCCCAGACCACGTTCTGTCATCTACGTGCTTAAGTCCGCCAGGTATGTTACACGTTGTTTTACCTTGTCACTCTTTTCCTCTATTCGACCTGTGAGTATCAGATTCTCCAGGCCCTCTTTCCTCATTGTTTTAATTTTTATGCGCCATATCCTTTCCAGATATAGGCGACCATTGCTCTCCACTTCCCCCTATTCCTTGTAGCATACAAGAAGTCCCTTCCTTCTGCTTCCTACCCCAGACCATGTTCCATCATCCGTCACGTATGCCACGCGTTGTTTTCCCTTGTCTCTCTCCTCCTCTGTCAGATTCTCTAGGCTCTCCTTTCTCCTTTACGTGTCCCAGAAACTTCAGCTGCCTCTTCTTGATATTAAGAATAAGCCTCCTCCTTCTTTGAAACCTATCTAAGACTTCATCTTTGCTCACACACTCGGTCCATGATATCGTTAGCATCCTTCCGTAGAACGACATCTCCATCGCCTCGATTCTCTTCTTCATCTTTGATGAAATCGTCCAACATTCGCTGCCGTAAAGAAGGACAGTTGTCACGTAGCAGTTCAGATTTCTTTTCTTTATTACCAAAGATATCCTCCTCTTTCGCAGTACTCTGCCCACCTTTTGGAATGTGTCCTTGGGCCATCCCAATACGCCTACGGATCTCAGTATCGCACTTACCGTCCTCTGTCAAAATCACACTACCCAGTGGGTTGCTAACTACAAATAGATAGCATTCCTTTCGCCGCTTCTGTTTTTGCTGCGAAGTTCCGGCCCAGTCTTCTTTAGCTGTACAAACTTCTCGTACGATCATCGAAGTTAAGCAATGTTTGGACTGGGCAGGAATTAGATGGGTGACCACTTTGGAATGCGAGGATGTACGGATGGTACAATCGATAACGGCTCTTATATGGAGATCGAAGTGCAATATTCATTTTGAATAATACAAAAATGTGGCACAAGGCCAAAAGGAAGGAAAGCTGGTCTTATATCTGTTTTATCTTAAAACTTAGCTCGCCTCGATTACTGATCTAAAACTACCAAAGTATTCCTTACACCGAAACAACACATTCTTATTTACCATTCTTATTACAGCCACCATAATACCAAAGAGTCTCTATGTAGTCCTAACTAGTTCCCATATATGTAATGTGTGTGTGGTTTGGTGGGGGAACAAAAATTACAAAATTGGTGATCGGAGATCTAATTTACATCAGGTTCGTTATATTCACTTACGCGATGATACTCTTGAGAAAGGTATATATATATATATATATATATATGTGTGTGTGTGTGTGTATATATACCTCTTCTATCCCATTTATAGGTTAATTAGTAGGACTTGTATCAATATTTCAATATTATTACAAAAAATTCTCAAAATCTAAATTTATTTTTCTGACTTTACATAATCTGAGAAAGGTCGATAAGCCATAAAATATATCAATCAATGATAGATATTCAACTGTACAAAATTTTAAGAAGAGCTATTATCTTTCCAAGAATATATTTCTATTTATTGATCTCATTGTTTCTGTTGACCGATTCATAATTATTCGGTTGAACCATTCCATAACAAACCTGGGTATGACGATAAACTACATCCGGTAGCAAGGCCTCTAATCTGGATAGTGTAGGTTTGAGGAGCGTGGAACAACCTTTGTATTGTTGTTCCTAGGTCCATCCTCACTGGGGTTCTAGCACCTGTTAATATCCCAGCTAGGGGCAAATGGTGAACCCCACCCCATATAAAATCAAAACACAATGAAAGTATAAAAATACATTTTTTATAGTAAAAATACCAGCAGTACATTTTCATATAAAAAATTACCAATATCTTCTTGTAGGGAAATTATCAACAGTACCTATTTATAGTAAATTTACCAACAATAATTTTTGTCAGGAGTTGCGTTCAAAATATTTAGATTTCCCCATTTAGATAACCCATAGAGCAA
>CAHIKZ030001902.1:460000-462500 GCA_903632075.3 Acanthosepion pharaonis | reverse complement strand
AATCTTTCAGAATTCTGTATTAATTTCTGACTTGTAGATAATGATGCTATTAAAAGAAAACTATATTTACTCATCATAAATGGAAAAGCTTAATACAATTCATCACACACAAAGATCTCTATAAGTATTTCGATTTTTTTAGTGTATAAATGTGCCCATTTTTGTAAATATGGTCGATCATACACGACATTATTAAAAAATAAGAGCGACTATTCGAGTAAATTTATAGTCGATATTCCTAAAATAGATTGTGGAGAATATTTTCCTAAATTTTTAATATTACTTAAAAATCATATAAAAAAGACGTTCATGTCATTTTATCAAATTATGTTTCCAGAGAAAGTTTGCGTAGAACAACATTAAAAGAAAACACGTCCAAATAGTTAAAGTCAAGTAAAAACACAGCTAGTGTCGAGCTAAAAATGCGTTTCTGTGATACTTTAAACTTAATATAAATAATATTTGTTTCAAGTCAAATCAATTATACAGGGAGGTCCGAAAGTCTTGTCACACTTACATATTATAATTTTCTATTTCAGATGGCTGATACAAGCTGCTACAGACCATCTGGATATGTTACACCGTCAATGAAATTAAATAAACTGTATCCAGTACAAGTGCTTTGTATTATTTTATTACTTGTGCTTTTGTTGTTCTTATTACTTTTTATTAGGGGGTCACATGTCGTTCGGACTACCATGTACATTAAATCGGCTAATATTCCTCAAATAAAGAACACCATCCTTAAATTAATTTTAAAGTAGTTTCTGAAATGCAGAAAAAATAGTGTTTATTGGAAATATCAAATCTAATCTATTAGCCTGGAATTAAAACTAAAATAAAAGTTTCAAGAAAGATGTTTCATTTTTAATGATTCATTTTAATGTTTAGGTATCGCCTTTTTTTTTTCTTTGTGGTGTTTTTTGTGGGGGTACCTATACGCAATCTAACACAAATAAATTATCTTTCTAACACCAAAAACAGAGGAACAAACAGAAATACACGATAGAAATAAATTTAATAAGGACTCTCATTGAATAAGATGAATAATAACAAATAACTTATTAAAAACATTCTTCCAATTTATCACTGATTTTCCTAACATTGTTCTGGTATACAAAAAAAAAATTATTATCAATCTACCCCATATATGATGTCTGGTCAAAACGTAACTAGATTGAAGCTATAAAAAGAAAACTACAATGCATATAAATTCGGCATTTAATTTCCTTCGAAGTAGTCTCCTGAAGACAAACACATTATTTAGCGGCGTTTAAATTTAAGGAAGCATTCCTGGAATTCATTTTTTCGGACAACTGCTATCTCGTTGTATAATTTTTGTGTTTCTTCGATGTATTGAAATCTTGCTACTTTCAAGCGGGATTTGACTTTTGAAGAGAGAAATGTTGCAAGAGGCGAGATCTGTTGATATATGGTAGTTGCTGGTCTTGTGGAATATTGTCTTTGGATAAAACTGCTGCACAAAAAATGGTCACCGATGGAAACTCTGTGACATGGTGAGACGACCACACTCTACACACATTCTTTCCAGCTATAAGAAATGGGAGTGAGCGAGAACGTTTTAGCTTACAGGGTATGCGTTACACAGTTCTTGGTGAATCTGTACCGGTGTACTTCTCACTGCGTACTTTAGCTCCGTAACCCTAGCAACAATAAGGATAATTTTGGATAAGACTCGTCTCTCTCTCTCTCTCTCTCTCTCTGCCAATATATATATATATATATATATATATATATATATATATATATGTATGTGTGTGTGTATGCATTAATGTAATATGAAAGAACAGTTAGACTAATGATCCAGTATTTATGTTTTTATATAAAAAACAGTGATCGATATAGAAGTAGAGCTTAAATTATTATTATTATTATTATTTTTAAATATGATTCCATCGCGATACAGAAATTACTATGTTTCGAAACTTGTCTCAAGTCCTAAACTTTAATTTCAATATTAAACTTTAAATTCGGAGAACAGTCTCATTGTCAAGCGATGCTTAGACCTAAATATGTTTCTAAACATCGCTTGGAAATGAAACTGTATTCTAAATTTAAAGTTTAATATTGACATTAAACTTCATGACGTGAGTCAAATTCCGAAACATAGTAAATTTTTGTGTCGCGATGGAATCATATTTAAAAATAAATTATATATATATATATATATATATATATATATATATATATATATATATATATATATATCAAAAAGTGTATAGATTGATGCGTAGGCTGAGATAGGTTTTTCATTTACATATATATATATATATATATATATATATATATATATATATTTGAATAAAAGACAGACCACGTTAAGATTCCATGTAATAAGCTATTTCACCATAACCCTTTAACAGGGTTCTGGATCATCAGACTTTACTTCCAAAAGCTGAAATGAAAAATGAAAAGAAATTCACACGTTTTTTACGGACCTCATCAAGTATACGCAAAGTTAACGAAGTGCGGAAGTGAG
>CAHIKZ030001902.1:450000-455000 GCA_903632075.3 Acanthosepion pharaonis | reverse complement strand
TGCTGGTATTCCCAGGTCCACTCTGACCTCGGGTGGTAGCACCTGTTAGGGTCACAGCTATGTACAAATAGTTAACCCCCAAACCGGGGGTTAAAACACTATGAAATGTAAAAATAGGTTTTAATACCAGCAATACATTTTTATAAAAAAATAATATTACCTGCGATGAATTTTTGAAGAAAATTATTACCAGCAATACATTATTACCAACAATACATTTTTGAAAAAAATATTACAAGCAATACATTTTGGGTAACAAAATATTACCAGTAATACATTTTTTTGGAAAAATATTACCGACTATACATTTTTGGGAAAAAACTATTACCAACGATAAAAATCTTGTCGGCATTAAATAACCCATTCAGGTTAATATGGCGTAAAACAAAACGAAGAAAAGCAAACCAAACCAAATTGAAAATGATTTAAAATCGGTTTAAACCATTTCAAATGGAAAAATCGCCTTGAACGATACCGAATTTCGAAATAATTGTCCACGTTACCTTATAGATATTCATATTGATAATAGTTTAACCAGTATTGTTCAAAACGTTTAGACATTGATGTCGGAGTGAACGGACGTGTTTTTCTTTTCTTTTTTTTGTCAATGATCAAAGTAAGCAATGTTGTATTTTAAAAGAGAAGTCTCGATTATTTTAATTATCTATTCATTCTTATAGTTTTCTTTGTTTATTATACTATAATATTTATTATATTATTATGCCTTTATAATCTTTAATTATTAAAATACATGCTTGTTTATTTAATAAGTCATAGCATACATCGATTGTTTTATTTTAAATTATGTTATCTAGCATGTTTACTTTATTAAGATTGTTTATTATCACTACGAATTTTTATATTAAGAATATTTAATACACTGCACTTGTTATATAACTTATACACTGGCATGAACAATTCTACTCTTTTTATACTTTAGCATAACATTTCTCTTTTTATGAAAGAGTACGTAATTTTAGAAATTGTAAGAAAAACATTTCCACTCGTAATGTTTATTGTGTTTATATTTGACTACTAACTAGTTCAGTATTGTCGATTTCTTTCTCTATCATTTTGCATTCAATCATTTTTCACAACATTTGTCGATAATTTTATTCTTTTATCATTTTCTTATTTATTGATTGTAATTTAACATTTTTATGGATGAGAAGGTATTTACAAATTTGAAGGAAAATCGTTTCTTGTCGTAACATATTTTATCTTGTTTGTTACTTTTTTCCCTATTGGTTCACAATAGACAAATTATTTCTCTATTATATATCTTTCAAATATTTTAAAAACAGCAACAATAAAAATGTCCACAAATATTTAATGATAATTTTATACTTTATTCTTTTCTTATTTATTGATTCAGTCAGTTATGTGCCATGCGTGATACACGCTTAGGTGATCATGTATCTTTCGATACATGACTGACGAGGCAGATATTTTTTCCCCACAGTAAGTTGTCATTTCTTTCTGCGGTAGACGAGTTACCATCCCAGGCTATAGAACCCGGTCTGTTCTGCTATTTACCCATAGCTGGTGGGGGTAGAAGAACAAGATTCATACATATCCCAAGGGTATTATTTGATTGGTTTCTGTTATTATCATTTGATGTAATAATAATAATAATAATGTCTTAAAGTCTTAAATTTGATGACTGTTTTTTACCCCAACAACCGGCGTAAATATATATATATATATATATATATATATATATATATATATATATATATATATATATGTGTGTGTGTGTGTGTCTGTGTGTGTGAGTGTTTATATAGGTTTTACATCTGTGGTAGTACCTTTTCATCGAAATGGTCAACCCTGCTTTACTCAGATGAAATGGGATACAGAACGCTGCAGGTCCAAGTTCTACCATAACTCTCACACATTAATCCAACAATCTATGGGCACTGCGAGGGCCACACCTCAGTCAGCGTCATCGACCTGCCGGTTAAACTGTATGAAGGTAGTAGGAAAGGTTTCCCGACCCGACCGGCCAGTCGACAGCCTGGGCGTAGAAGCTGCGCCTCTGAGGACAACGGCTTTAACAGTGGGCGGAGGACATTTTTAGAGGAGAGACGGAGTAAGCTCAACATCTGCAGTGCAAAAGGAACCGGCAAGCTATTCCACTATTTTGCCGTGAATGTTATCATAAATCCCAATTATAACAGGAGTGGGGAGGAGTCGTGACCAGAGCAGCGAAAAATGCTCTAACTGAATAAAGGATAATGATGATGATCATGTTCGAAATAAATCGTTATTTATTTTTCTAACGTCAATGTGATGTCATTTATAACATCAGTTGGAAACCACATGCAACGCTTAAGACAATTTACGGACAACTAAGACCAATTTCTCTTAAACTCAAATAAAAACGATTACAATTTACTGGCCACTGCCACCGAGCGGACAGGGAAATCGTCTCATCGTTACTCCTAAGGAATCCTTCTGGAAGTGTCTTCTCATGAAAATTGACTTTCTCTGACACAATAGCTCGGGACCTAGGGTTGGACATTTGGGGAAATGAGGACAGTAATACAGGACCCAATATCGTGGGAAGGGATTCTCAATGGAATTCAAATCAACCATATGGAGGTCGAAATATGATAATCATAGTCAAAATGTAATTTTACTAATATATATATATATATATATATATATATATATATATATATAGTTTTAAAAACAAGGAATGTATTGATTTTAATTTTAAATGTCTCTAAGGCCCTTTCAACCAACATCTCATCAGGAGTAAATCGTTGGATAATTAATCAACGAAAAGAACATTAACGACAATGAAGAGCAAAAAGAGGGGGGGAACAGACTAAAATAACAAACAAGTGTATATACTTTTTTTAACGAGGGGAGGGAAATAACGTGTAAATAAATTAGCGAGGACAGTTAAAATAAAAGTATCCCCCAACAGATTAAGAGACTTTACAAATTCTTTCTGCCGGCAGAGAGAAGGTTTCCTTAATCCTATACAGACCGATTCCAAAATCTTCAAATAATTGTTGGAATCGGCTGTATGAATAATTTTAAACCCCTCTTTTTTAAACGACTTGGCGCAGGCTATATTCTCAACTAAATGTTGAGCAATAGCCGATTCCATATTCATGGGGGAAGATAGCATATTTTATCTATCTTACCAAGTGGTATTTGGAAGGTACATGCTGAGTTGATTCTAGTTTCCAAATGCAAGGTTGTACGCCCCACATAACCAGCACAATGGCAATTAAACTCATATACTAAATTACTCTAATTTGATGTAGGGCAATACATCCTTGCGAAAACGACGGAAACATATATATATATATATATATATATATATATATATATATATATATATATATATATATGTGAAACTCAGATAGAATGATGATGATGATGATGATGATCAAAATAAATCGTTATTTATTTTTCTAACGTCAATGTGATGTCATTTGTAACATCAGTGGGGAAACCAAATGCAACGCTTAAGACAATTTACGGACAACTAAGACGAATCTCATTTTAAGCTCTAAAAGAAACGATTACAATTGGCCGGCCACTGCGACCAAGCAGACAGGAAAATCCTCTCATCGTTACTCCTAAGGAATCCTTCTGGATGTGTCTTCTCACGAAAATTAACTTTCCCAGACCCCATAGCTTGAGACTCAAAGTTGGACATTGGAGATGTGGGGAGAGCAACAGTGTGGAAATGGAATTCCGACCGACCATAGGGAGGCCGAAGTATGATTATAATGATGATTTCCTGTACGCGTTTACGCAACGAGTATAGCGTTACTAAAGATACTTTTATCATTCTCTTTCACTTTTTTAATTTATTTAACTAGAAGATGTCTATTGCAATTTGATCTCAGAAAAAAAAAAAAAAAGAACTCGCATGATTCAAAAGATACATGATAAAATATGGAGGTCGAAGTATGATGATGATGATAGCCAAAATGTATTTTTACGTGTCTATATATATATATATATATATATATATATATATATATATACACTTTATTATACCTTGAACTCAGATACAATGATGATGATGATGATGATGTTCAAAATAAATCGTTATTTATTTTTTTACATCAATGTGATGTCATTTATAACATCAGTTGGAAATCCCATCCAACGCTTAAGACAATTTACGGACAACTAAGACGAATCACTCTTAAACTCAAACAAAAACGATTACAATTTGCCAGCCACTGCCACCAAGCGGACAGGGAAATCGTCTCATCGTTACTAAGGTATCTTTCTGGAAATGTCTTCCCAGGAAATTGACTTTCCCATAGACAATAGTTCGGGACTCAGGGTTGGACAATTTGGGATATGGGAGCAGCAATATAGGACCGAGCAGTGTGGAAAGGGATTCACAATGGAGTTGCGATCAACCATATGGAAGTCGAAGTATGATGATGATGATGATGATGATGATCAAAATGTATTTGTACGTGTGAATGTACACACACACACACACTTCCATATACATTAACCTCAGATAGGGAATCGTATACTGAAGTGTGTATATAAAAATGAAAATACATGTAAGAATTCAGTTTGGCCATTACAAATTTGTTCCAGCAAACAAAGAAACGCAAGAATTAAACAAAAAAAAAAAGTCATTATCTGTATATATTTCTGAGATGAGGTATTATGTACATTATTTACAGCATTGGGACTATTGTCCTTATCTTTGTCACCAAATTTATTACAACGTTTCGGCCGTTGTACGCTCTTACCTTCTTCAGGTGGTTGGAATGTCGAACTGAACCCTTTATTTTGCTCACTGGTGTAGACTGTTCTAGTTCCACGTGCCATGTTTGATGGATGTCAATTATCAGTTATCTTCTGTTAATTCCCCTCTTCAAGTTCTCCATTGGCTTAACAGAGTATTGAACTCACACTCTTTGGATCCTGTCTCCTAACGCCTTTATCCTTGAGGACATCTGTGTATGAATTTCTGGGTATTATAAACCTAATGTCTTCAGCAA
>CAHIKZ030001902.1:430000-442500 GCA_903632075.3 Acanthosepion pharaonis | reverse complement strand
GTTCTACTCACCTCTAAGGACAATGGTAATATCAACCGTTTCCTTTTAAAGAAATATTAGGAATTCATTAACCGAGCAGCCAGTGCCGTTAGAGTCACCCTTTTCTTAAATTCCTGGCCATCGGGCTGGGTTAAAAGTGTAACATCTGCTTTCGAGCCAATAAATTTCGGACAGACCGTAACTTAAATGTGTCTCTGTGCGGACAGAGCACAATTAAAAATATTTCTGAGAGATGCCCGGTCTCGAGCAATAGATGCCCACGGCGTTACGATCCTCATTCAACTAGAGGTGGGATCGGTAGACATACCTATACCAGCGAAACCGATGATTACGGCTATTTTAGTACGTGTTTATTTGTTTCAAAAGCGATCATTAGAATTACAATAAAACCTAAACATATGATGAAAGTGAATTTATAGATGTTTTCTTTTTTGTTTGTGAGAATTTACAACAAAATATTAAACACTATATATTAGATTTCTTATTTACAAGGATAATTTTATATTCACAACACTCTAAAAAAATAAAATTAAAACAAAGGCAATGCCATATTTATCATTTTATCATGAAGAAATAAATACGAAAATATTTCTTTTTCATAAATTTAGAATCATTCACTAAATTATAAAAATATGTGAACCAACTATAAAGAAATTCTTATTATTTACCATTTCATAAAAATCGAATCAATTAGTAATTAGCTGATGTTATTACCAACCATTCCAATAAACAATATAATAAATAGTGTGAATAAGCAATTTTATAAATAAATAATTCTTATTATTTTTTTTTTTGTGAATTTTCAAGAGGAAAAAAAGAAATATATGAAAGTGAATTTATATATTTAGGTTTTATACATCGCTTTTTTTTTGAAGAACAGTGTCGTACAATAGCCATACACGACGAGACACTAAACACACACACATGTATTATTATTATTATTACTACTACTATTATTAATATTATGATTATTACTACTATTATTAATACTACTACTATTATTAAAATTATTATTACTAATACTATTATTAATATTATTATTATTATTACTACAACTATTATTATTATTATTTTAAATGTTACTTTTAGGGGATAATATTTGTGTAGATGCTCAGTTTATTTAAGCAATATTTAATTTCGTCTATAATCCTTAACTTTCGAGGAAATTTATTAAAGAAAATGCCACCCCTGGTAGTCATGATTCGAACCTGCCTTCCACTTTACATGAGAAACTGCCGTCTGATCCGACGAGATTTGACGATGTATATCTATTTGATGTGCGTTGAATATATATATATATATATATATACTAAACAAAATTACATTTCAAACTAGTCAGAGCACATTACATTGCATCCAGGCATATCTTTTTTTAATATTTCGGTCTCTCACGTAGTAAAACGTCATAAAACCGCATCATGAATTTACGACTTGCGTCAGCTATCCCGCAACCATTATCGTCGCATACAAACCATCTTTGTCAACATAACAGAATATCATCTAACTACTGTGAAGTTAGCTCATATGAGGCGAAACTTAGATCAAGGAACAGCGTAATAAAAAAAATATCCAAATATCTGTTATATTTAGCAATATATGTTTAAATGGATTATATATATATATATATATATATATATATATATATAATAGTGTGTGTGTGTGTGTGTGTGTGTGTGTATATATATATATACATACTGTTTATACGTTGTTTTTATAGAGACAATTTTAAGTAAGTGCTCTGTAATGTATATATATATATATATATATATATATATATATATATATATAAAGTTACCTCCCTTTAATAAAACATTAAAAAACATAATAGGGTTAACTCTTAATTTTTAAATTAATTCGCCTTCATCACTATAACAGCGCATTTCATGCGCATTTACAAAATAATTCACAACTATCAATTACATGAATTTTTGTCTCAATAATTCACCCCTGAAGATGATTTTGAATGAGACTGAAAGTACTTGAAAAAATAAATTAAAAAAAACCTACAGCGTCTTTCTTAATGAATTTATCGAATTTCTGTGGTTGAGGTACAAATATGTAAAGAAAAATTACCGTGAAAATATAAATGAAAGAGGCAAAGGAAAGCTAAGTTACGGTTGTGGAAACGGGACTGAAGCCGAGATGTAATGTTAGGACTGATAGCGTTTCCGATTCTTCGGATTTTTTTCGAAATGCGACAGAAATTATTCGTTGGACGTACGAACATTAGACTTATAAAAGTGTATGGTAGATTCTGGCGAGAGAAAAAATAATTAAACGAATTTCTTAGCAGCAGAGTTAACAGTCAATTCAATATATTTGATTCAATATAATTGATTCAATATAATTGATTCAATATAATGTATATCATGTCTGGTAAACCTGAGACTGAGAAGGCTAAATGCCTTGCTCTTCTGGAGGTTAGCATCAGCCATTTTGATGGATAGCAAAATGGTGTTTTTAAGACGATTAATAGAGAACAATTTCGTCTTAGAAGCGTTGAAATTAACATGTCTCCGCTTGCTCCAACTCACAACAAATCGTGGGTCATTTTCAAAATCAGCTGCCAATTCTATTGAACCTATCAGACAATGTTAAGCCAGGAGTAAATAGTTGTGTCATCAGCATAGACACCGTATCGGAAGTTCATGGCATTAGAATATCGTTGGTGAATATAAAGACGAGAAACGTTTTAGATATATCAAATTCCTGTTTATAATGGCTAATTCGTCGGTAAATATATTTGAAAACTGATCCTTTAAAATAGTTTGTTGTTATAAAGAATACGTTTCCGAAAGGGGATTTTAAGCTTGTTGTTTCTTGAGTTTAGGGTTTTTATTTTATC
Source organism: Acanthosepion pharaonis (assembly GCA_903632075.3). Classification (NCBI taxonomy): domain Eukaryota; kingdom Metazoa; phylum Mollusca; class Cephalopoda; order Sepiida; family Sepiidae; genus Acanthosepion; species Acanthosepion pharaonis. The sequence goes on along the minus strand of CAHIKZ030001902.1, from coordinate 439,655 downwards.
TGTCCAAACGAATTAAACTTCGAATTTTAACCGAAAAAGAAAGATAATTCTTATGAAAGCACCTAAAACATTTAACTTAGCCAGATGCTTAAGGCATACTGACATCAAAGATAAGCCAAGTCGTTATCAATTGGTCGATGTCCAGTATACGTGTATAGCGTGTAGCTAAGTATATATGCCAAGAGATAAACTTGTCAATACAATTTCTCGCATACGGGCGTTAAAATAGGACAAATCTTTCTCGAAACTTTTTCAGACTTGTTTTTGGAAGAATCGATTTAAACACACACACACACACACACACTATTTCTGTCAATAAAGTTACTTTCGATTAAAATTTATTTATTTATTTTTTAATTTTATTAAAATTTAAACAATACAAGGCTTGAAAGACGCTCAAGATAGATTCTTAGCCACAACAGCATTCACGTGTATGGTTTTAGTGTTTACATCCGGGATAATCTTTCGATGGCAAGGGAGTTGTCTCTCGAGTCCGCAGTCAGCTCTTCCATATGCTTTCGTTTTTCGATATTAAGATTTACTCAATACAAGGCTCAAGAAACACTCAAGGTAGAGTGCTACTGGAAAAGTCGTACGGATGACGATTATAAGGAGTATGGATGACACCTGACAATTGACCTCAACTGGTTAACATTTAGTAAGCAAGGAAACTCACAGGCGGCGTTAGTCACTCAAAGTGGCAGTTGTTAGAGACTTTTGGAATACGGAATAAATGAGTGTGGTTCAAAACCATGGAAGTAGCATGGTGTGTCGTAGCCATCGAAAAGATTGCAGCATTCACATGCATGTTCTTAGTGTTTACATACGCGATAATCTTCCGATGGGAGCGAATTGTCTCTCGGGTCCACAGACAAATATTTCATGTGCTTTCGTCTTTAATTATTAAGATTTATTCAATATAAGTCTCGAAATACACTCAAGGTACAGTACTTGTTGTAACCTAGGGAAGGTTACTGAATGGAATATTCAAACGAAGGTTGGAAATAAACGATAATACTTAGGACAAGAACACCGCATATAAGATTCGCCAGCAGCGCGTAGAAGTAGTCAACTCCTAGAAGTGATTCAAGTGAATTTCACAGGGAATCTCCAACTGCAGGTCAGATGTGGCACAAGGCCGAATTTAAAGTGGGGTATCCGAGCCCGTTGGCTTGGCCAAAAATTCCCCGTAGACCCTGTATAAAACAGAGTCGGGTAGCTGTTTCCCGAAACGAGATTCTGCCCTTTGACATAGCCTCGTTTGGGGATCCTTTCTGCCCGGAAGCAGAGAGTTTGACCAGCACAGCTGGAGACGAATCTCCAAATGCAGGATACCTATCAAACGCCCCACGCGGACAGATGTGGCACAAGGTTGTATTTAATATGGATATCCGAGCCCGTACGCACAGCCAAAAATTCCCTGTAAACCCCGTATAAAACGGGATGGGGTAGCTGTTTCCCGAGACGAGACTCTGCCCTTTGACATAGATTCGTCTGGGTATCCTCTCTGTCCAGAGGCAGAGAGTTTGACCAGCACAGCTGGAGACGAATCTCCAACTGCTGACCAACATACAGTATTTACTACTGTATTTATGTGAATAGGGATATACCAATTATCGTCCATAGGCATGCTAAAACAGTGCTACTGAGATTAAGAGATTAATGAGTTTCCTGATAAGAATGAAGGAGTATGTGGCAGGAAGTGGAGGCCATGATGATAAGGATTATGGGTGACAACTGACCCTTTAACTAAAGTGTTTAACATTGAAGTGATCAGAGACATTTTCAAGCGGGAGTTCGATATGGAATATCTCAGTTATTGGCGACTTTGGAAATACGGAAAAAATGATTGTGGCTCGACAATTATAAAAGAAGCATGGTGTGTCCTCGGCATAAAGGTCTTAATTGCTGGATCTAAAGAAGAGAGCTCATCTGAATATATGCAATCAAAATAGCTACATAATAACGACCGGCCTACACTATTACGTTTGTTGGAAAGCAGATGGAGGACGAACAAGGTAAAATAAATACAACTACATTGATGCAGGAAACTGAGGACTGTGCAGCGCCAACCGAATTATAGCAATAATATTCCATTTTTGCTCTCATCTGACTCTTGTAAAAATACATCATTGCAGAAGTTTTTTTTTTAATTTGTTGTAAACTGAAGCTTTAAAATATCTATCAAAATTGTATATGCAATGATAGGCTCATCATAAATCACAAGAAATTAAAACCGTCATGAGAAAACTTGAATGCGAATGTAGTCAAGGAGAGAGATGGTGAAATAGTTGGCAAATTTGAAGGAGGAACTCGTAATGAATCGAGAGAAAAATTGGTCAAATATTTTATGGCGGACGATCAGGTAATCAACACTTTTAAGAATAACAAACACGTATAGCAATATAGAGAAGCCCAGAAAGAGAGAGGAAAAAAATCGACTATATAAGTATCAATAAGAGATTTAGAATTGAATTTAGAAATTTTACACTGCAAAACATATCGTATTGCCGACTTTGGGAACGACCACAATTGGTAAACTCAGATTGAAACCTCAGAAATTAAAAAAAGGGTAAGGCAGCACTCAAATAGCAACACGACAGTCAGATGAATTCTCCCGTTTTGAAGTAGAAATATAGTGACAGTATTAAAAGCCTATACAATGAGTAAAATGAAAATGGAATTTCGACGTAACATCAGCAGCCGAGATCATCTAGAAAACTAGACAGAAGGAATGGATGACTGATGAAATATTCGACATGATGAAAAAATGACAGAAATCAATGCCATGTCATGGCACAGAATATAAGACATTGCACAAAAAAATAAAGAACACATGAAGGTGGGTTAAAAAGAAATGACTCAATGAAAAATAGGCAGAAATGGAAATAATGAATATCAGAGATAAAGCATAAATGCATTAAAGAATTAGAGAAAGAACAGGGGATACAAGACAAAAGACATGGCAATCAACAGTTTGCTTAAAATCCAAAGACATGGCACTGGTAATAGAGAAAGGAAAATACTTAAGAATTGGAAGGAATACATCGGAAAACACTTCCATGATGACAGAGCCATCAACATTACACAGAAATACAGAAGGACCAGTAATATTGAAATCATACTTATTATAAAACCCAGGTTGTGTGTGTGTGTCTGTTCGTTTATATATTGGATCGCATTTCCTACATTTTTAACCGATTTTATACAAAAAATTCACAGGACTACGTAAAATTACCTTGTGGTTGTTCTGACAGCGCCAAAAATTGGAAAAACACAATTGTTTTTGCACGAAATCAATTTGAAAACACGATTAAGTGGCATCGCTGTTTCGAGAATGAAAGGGGGACAAATCATATCGAGTTATACTTATTATAAAACTCAGGTAGTTTGTGTGTGTGTGTCTGTGTTCGTTTATTTATGGGATCGGATTTCCTACATTTTTCAACCGATTTCAACAAAACAATTTTTTTGGCAGGTAGTGTTTCTTATTGTCTTGCACACTTTTTTTCTTTATTCTTACATTCAGAATGCTTTAAAAATTCCATTTACAAGACACAATTGTTTATAATAAAATTCTATTCAATCGGTAGACTCATAACGATTGAAAACAATGTTTTTGTTTGAGTTTGGGTTTGACCAATTCGTAAAAAAAAGAACAAAAAAAAACTAATTAAGACATCCGTGTCCGTCAACCTTAAACAATAATCTTTGTCAATTTTATTTTTCAGTCTTTATGATGGTCGATACTTGATCTATCTCTTACTGTTACATCCCCGGGCAACGCCGGGCTCTACTGCTAGTCTGAACTAAAATCAACACTGGCCAAACTGAAATGAAACAATGCAGCAGGACGAGACGTAACTCTAATAGAGATGCTGGCAGTTTTAAGTAATTTCGTCATTGATAATATAATACAGTAGAATCCCTCATATCCGGAATCCCTCATATCCAGAGTACCTCATATCCGGAATCCCGCATATCCGGACATGATTTTAATGTATATATTTGAACTATTTGGGTGATATGTAACTGATTAGAAATTTCTGTTTTCAGGAAATTTACTTTGGATAATTGCTTATGCTTATTTGAACCTAATGGCTTGTATTGGTGCAAAAGATGATGGGAATAAGAGGAAAAGATGACAACGAGACACATCTGCAACAAGATAACGACCAGATGTATGATTGTGATGAAACCTGGACAAATTGAAAAAGCTTTTGAAGAGGTTGTCGGTTTTATGGAAAGGAAGCTAGCATTCAGCTATGACGATTGCAATAACGCACGTAGAGTTAAAAAAGTGTGTTTTGTTTAAAAAATTTCAAGAACCAAAGCAAAACGAAATGCGGAAAAAGTTGAAAATGACATTAGAAGAGAAAGAATCATTATACAACAGCGATTAAAAAAATCCTCGTTACATTATTTGTTTTGCATACGTGACATACTTAATTTAATGAATTTTCATTAACATTATATATTTTTTTTTCCTTAAAATCAATTCCGTTATATTTCACTCGCCATTAGCTTATTTTGTTTACTATAAAACATTGAAAATAAATGTTAAATTTAATTTCAGTTCTTTTATTTTAATCTAAATATAACCCCTCATATCCGGACTTTGTAACCAATTCCTCATATCCGGATCCCCTCATATCCGGACTTTGTGACCAATTCCTCATGTCCGGATTCCCTCATATCCGGACTTTGTGACCAATTCCTCATGTCCGGATTCCCTCATATCCGGACTTTGTGACCAATTCCTCATGTCCGGATTCCCTCCTATCCGGACTTTGTGACCAATTCCTCATGTCCGGATTCCCTCATATCCGGACTTTGTAACCAATTCCTCATGTCCGGATTCCCTCATATCCGGACTTTGTAACCAATTCCTCATGTCCGGATTCCCTCATATCCAGACATTGTAACCAATTTCTCATATCCGGAAAGACTTCTTAGTCCGGTAGTCAGGGATTCTAATCTACATGAAATATACAACAAAGGTGATATACGGGAAGACATGTGTCGATTTTCATAGCACTGCCTAAGAAGCCAGCGTAAAATCAATGTAAACTCGATCGTTGCAAAAGGCCTAATTAGTCATATAACGAAACTTATCATCTGAAGTTTGGGCATTGCGTCATTTTTGTCTACCATCGATTAAGCGATTGTCATGGCTCAGTGGGTTATCAGTAGCTTTGCGAAAGAAAAGAGAGGCGCTAGTTTGAACACTGTCATAAGATACTTGAATCCACAAGGCGATAAATATAATTTACACTGTTTAAACAAACAGGGATATATAGTGAAATATGCGTATCTGCTATATCTTAATTTTAAAGTACGAATATATATATATATATATATATATATATATATATATATATATATATTCAGCCACGTGTCGATCCGACTAGAGATGACGGGGCGTCTAACCACACTGATGAGTTGTGATACAACGAAACCATCAGTGGATGACAGTATATATGCTCCTGAAAAATTTATTTGGGTAGAGCTCTCTGGGTAGAAAGTGTGAGTTTGTAAACAGTGACTATTACTGCTAATAATAAAAGACTCTTCGGTAAAGCGAATCGAGTTCTCTCAGTCACTGCGTGTTTATCTCAAAATAATTACGCTTAAATTCGTGTACATCCCTGCCGTGCGCTAACGGGTTAGGGGTAGAAACTTAGACTGACGCCAATTCAGCCGGATTTCGGTCATAGCTAGAGGCAACCGGACGTCTAGCCACACTGATGAGTGTAATGCAGCGAAACAGTCTCTTTCTGGGTGACAATATATCTCTCTATCTCTCTCTCTCTATATATATATATATATATATATATATATATTATTAGTTGTTTTCTCAATCTCTGACGTGTAGGCTTAATAAAAAAGAAAATATTTTGATAGATAAACGTTTACTGTTTGTTCTGTCATTTTATCATATATATATATATATATATATATATATATATATATATATATATATATATATATATTATTTATATATGTATTCTGTTAATTTACGCAGCAAATGTTCCTAAGGCAAATGTTATTAAAAATCTAATATTTTGTGTCGATTAATTTTACGGATCGACTTTTCGAATTATGAATAATCCTTCTCAGACAAGGAGGATTTCAGCTAAATTTCCTCCTGGTATTTGAAGGATTAGTCGCAATTTGGAAAGCTAAAATCGATCAGTAAAATTTACTAACACAAAATGTCTGTTGTTCTTAGTGTATGTGTATATATATATATATATATATATATATATATATATATATATATATATATATATAAAGAGATATGTGTAATAATCCACAATTACCAACCATCGCCTGAGGAAATACAATCATAGTATTGAAACTTTGGTGTAGCCATTTATAATGTTTTTATTATAATCTCTCATAATAAAAATATTATGATAATATTATATATATATATATATATATATATATATTAGGTTGGTGCAAAAATAATGACGTAATAATGTCGTTTTTTTGGCGTAGTTTTTAACTTCAAAAAACGACATTCTTACGTCATTATTTTTACACTAACCTTATATATATATATATATATATATATATATATATATATATATATATATATGTGTGTGTGTGTGTCTGTGTGTGTCTACACAAAAGAAAAAATACACACCAAGCCCCTAAAGACATATACATATGCACAAATATCAGCAAATATCAAAAACAGCATACACCCACGCATTAACACTTAAGTATACAGGCAGACACAACCACGACGTAAAAAGAAAATCAAGCCGGCATATACATTGACACGGTCAAAATAGGTCAGCTCATCACAGTGAAAAGAGGTTAATTCTACATATAGCAATTAAGTGAGCACGTTCAAAAAGGGGTCAACACTACACAAAATGAACAATCACGAAGAAACCTACAAAACTTAAGAAACAGAAAAAAAAAACGACAAAAACAGATAATACAACACTCATTATGTGAAAAAAAAAATCACACTCATACGAACATATCAACTTACATAAAACTATACTTTTGTAGTAACCCATCTTCAGTAGAATGAACTGGTCCTCCTCTTCATAAATACTAGCCTGCAAGACTTCCTGGGTGTGCGTGTGGGCAGTCGCGACACCGTGTAACCTGATCGTTCGGACGGATATTTCTATCTGCTTATTACTAGCACTCTTACTTTGTATATATCTGTTATTTCAATACACTTGTTCAACCTACCTTCGTCTTCCGTGTCTTTCTTTTCTGAACCAGAAAGAGCCCATAACATATGCGTAAATACGACAAAAATTGTGAAGTAGCAGCAGAGAAGCCAATAGCCCTGAAGAGTGAAGACCTTCCAACAAAGAGCTCACTAAACTTCGAAGTCGGCATGACTGAAATAACACCACTCAATTAAGTAATAAGAATTTCCACATTAATTCTCTCTCTCTTTCTGAATAGGCTGTCTTCACTTGGAGCCACGCTTGACTGAATGGTGAATGTGGAAGGATATCACTACCGTCCATCTGTTTAAATTTCTCCTAAGTTAGCCTGGAAGTGTCTGGCCACGCATTGGCTTGGACAGACAAAGCCCAACCTCGACTGACCAAAGCAGGAAATTCCTTCTTTAGATTGTCATAAACCCTGTCTAGCTGCTGGCAATACAGTTAGCCTTGATGGCGCGACCGTGTAGAACAAGCTCGAAATGCAGTAATCCTTGGAAATTTCACCAGAAAGAAATCAAAATGTGTTGTTTTCTTTCCGCTTCCTAAGTGAACAACAACTTTCTGGCCAACTTAGTATTTATCTGTCTGTCGGTCTATCTGTCTCTCTCTATATATACATGGGAGATGAAGATTAAATGTAGATCAAATATGGATAGGAATCTAACAAGATGATAAAAGGAAATAATGAACAATGTAGGAAATGAATCTCAATCTAACACGTTTCACATTTATTAAGACTTCGAGATTTATAATAATAATGTAATAGAAATGAAAAATCAAAGACACACAGTACTGGAATGTTATGATATTTGATAGTTTTCATTTGTGAGAAAAAATCTGGATTATTATAGAATTTTAAATCAAACCCCTTAGAATATGTATTCCTGTATTCCTAAATGATGAAAAGAAATATATAGGTAAAAACAGTCAAATTTCTTCATTACCCACACCATTTCATCGACAACACTAAAAAACGAGCTCACGAAATCCATACAAAAAAAACAAAACAAAAAAAAAACGCATACTTCCAAAAATTAGACAAATTTCATAGTCTTGCACTTTAAATCCCTTTCGACTTAACTCTTTAATGAATTCGCCATCCCTAACCCCATGATCATTACCAGCACCTCCAAGACATTCGGGAGTATAACCAGGAAGAGAAATAAACCAAAAACCATTTCAAATGCTCGAATTTATCAGATAAGGCGTCTACAATGCAAAAACGGTTAAGTGGGGGGAAACATCACGAGATCTAAAAACGCGGATCTATGAACAAAAGAGGGACCTGTGTTTAGACATTCAAACACTCTCGTCTTACATCGAAACGACGTGGGACATAACTTTCACTAATGCCAGCCTAATAAAAAAGAATCATAACCCTCTAAGAAAAAAATATTTTAAAAAAATATTGCTAGCTTTACTACCCACTATCAAACCGAGCTTAAAACATTACAACCTATCATGTTTTTTTCTAAAGATCCATGAATCTAAATTACGTCTAAAATAATGAGGATTTTACAAAGTTTTCCATTTTCAAAAATACGCGTGTCAAATTTAAACAAAACTAAATTATTACAATATCTTACTTCGCTTCAGTGTTGACGCCCAGTCTTTTTCCGCACATACATACACGAGAATATCAAAATCCAAACAAATGCAAAATTATTTTGCAACATATCGTTACATTTCACAAACAGAATATGAGAGTGACATCTGCAGACTACCCTCACATACACACTTACATGAATTAACGTTATCGTCCTACGTACAACTACACACGAAAGTGTTTCTTTACTTACATACTCCAATAGTATCACAAACTTTAACATCCTAAATGATCCTCACGCATATTTATTTATTATCTGTTGCGTTTATACATGTTAGGCGTGTCTGACCAATGGGAACTACCAAAAATCATAACATTCCAGTACTATGTGTCATTGCTTTTTGATTTCTATTCTCGATCTCTGACGAAGCCTCATATATATATATATATATATATATATATATATATATATATATATATATATATTTATGATAAAATGAAATAAATAATATAGTAGGGAACGAATCGCACGCTAACATGCTTCACCTTATTATTTCAATTATATTCCTCGACTAGTTTCGGCCAGCATGACATTCAAATGGCCATCATCAGGAGAAAAAAATCCTGCTTGTTAGTAGCAGTGAACTACAGGAGTGAATTACTTTTTCTGAAGAACGTGAACTGTATATGTAGTTTTCATTTGTTTTGCTTTTTTTTTGTTTTTCATGGTTAATCTTGGTCAGTCCTTGTGTTCGTCAAACGGCCTCTTGCTAGTTGTTTTAAGAGAGAAGATTGCAGATTCTTGACTAAGAATGTCCTCCTTGGTCATTTTGACTTATTGATTGCTGGGGATGGAATGTTTGAGTTAAGTGTATGTTATCTTTTAGTTCTTTGGGAGTGTGTT
>CAHIKZ030001902.1:362500-425000 GCA_903632075.3 Acanthosepion pharaonis | reverse complement strand
ATAGTAATTCATACGCAGTTCTTTGAGATGTGAATTAGCAAGAAGAAAATAAAATGCGCATTGAAAAGCGGACAAGTGCAGGTATTTACAAAAAATAAGTATACCTGTGTATATTTACTCTAAGGTACAGACCGGCATGTATTTTATATGCGCCTACGTATTTATTTTGCCTGTATAGTTACGTGTATCATAATGAACAGATGTCCATTATTTACAAGTTCGACTGAAGAGTTCTAAATAAGGGGAGGTTACTCTTTTATTTATTTATTTATGCTACGTAGATTTATTTCTTTTCGACTAACCAAGCCTTCATTCCACCCTTTTGAAAGAACAAATTCACATCTTTTTTTTTCAATCACGATCGCAATATCCAGCCTAATCCAGTTCTTTATTCTTACATTTATCAATATCTACACCGACCAACTTCGTTTCTTTCTCTTCCGTCTGTTATATTCATTCGGCCTGATCGTACGCATTTAATTCGATAACATGGCTTTATATCACTATTGTGCCTCCCAATGCATACTGGGAAATGCTGAACGGAAAAAAGACTTTGCAAGGAACATCCCGTTTTCATCATTTTAGAAGGAAATAGCTATCTTCTTTTTATTCCTCTTTTTATTCTTCTTCTAATAATAATAATTAATATTATAATTCTCCCATTTTTATTTATTTTAATCGTACATTTTTTTTTCTTTGGTCATCGTTTTTTTTTTCTTTTTATAGCTACGTTTTCTTCGTTTTTTTTTTTCTGTCTATCTTTTCAATTGTATTTCCTTTCAATTTCTTCTTTTCTTCATTAAACAGTTGGAAGAACAAAAATCATGATGAAACCATACTTTTGCATCTTTATTCGTTAATTATTCTTTTAAATTTTCATTATGAACTTCCTACCATCCGCATGTCTACTTTTACATATGGCATTTATTTTTTTTATTTCTTTCGTGTCTGCCTCTCTTAATAATTTCGTTTGTTCTTTCTCGTCTGCCTGTTCCAATTCTTTTATTCATTATTACTCTTCAGCTTCTCTTAATTCGTTTACTTTCTCTTCCATTTCTCTCAGTTGTTTTCCCTGTGGTTTCTCGTCTGCCAATCACAATTCTTGTTTTATCCGTTCTTTCTCCTCCTCCTCTCAATTTTTTATCTGTTCTTTCTCCTCTTCCTCTCAATTCTTTTATCCGTTCTTTCTCCTCCTCCTCTCAATTTTTTATCTGTTCTTTCTCCTCTTCCTCTCAATTCTTTTATCCGTTCTTTCTCCTCTTCCTCTCAATTCTTTTATCCGTTCTTTCTCCTCTTCATCTCAATTTTTTATCCGTTCTTTCTCTCCTCTTCCTCTCAATTCTTTTATCCGTTCTTTCTCCTCTTCCTCTAAATTCTTTTATCCGTTCTTTCTCCTCTTCCTCTCAATTCTTTTATCCGTTCTTTCTCCTCTTCCTCTCAATTCTTTTATCCGTTCTTTCTCCTCCTCCTCTCAATTCTTTTATCCGTTCTTTCTCCTCTTCCTCTCAATTCTTTTATCCGTTCTTTCTCCTCTTCCTCTCAATTCTTTTATCCGTTCTTTCTCCTCTTCCTCTCAATTCTTTTATCCATTCTTTCTTCTCTTCCACTCAGTTCTTTTATCCGTTATTCGTCTTCCTCTCAATTCTTTTATCCGTTCTTTCTTCTTTCTCTCAGTTTTTTTTATCCGTACATTCTAGTCTATACTTAGCGCCTCTTTTATTCATTCTCTCTCGTCTGCTTCTCTCAATTCATTTATTCCTTCTTTCCCATCTGTCCCTTTCAACTCTTTTAACCGTTCTTTCTCATCTGCCATTCTCAATTCCTCTGGTATCCGTTCATTCTCTATCTGCCTTTCTCGACTCATTCTTTTCTTGTCAGACTCTCTCAATTCTTACATCCGTACTTTCTTGCTAGCGTCTCTCATTTATTCTTTATCCGATCTTTCTCGTCTGCCTGTTTCAATTCTCTCATTAATTCTTTGTCTTTACTCTGTCAATTCATTTTTTATCCGCATTTACTCGCCTGCGTCTTTCACTTCTTCTTTTATCTGATCTCTATCGTTTATCTCTCTCATTTATTTCATCCGATCTCTCTAGTTTGTCTCTCTGAGTTCTTATTTTATTCGATCTTTCTTATTTGTCTTTCTCCATTCTTCCGTTCTTTTTCCTCTTTCTTTCTCTCTCGCAACTCTTCTTTCATTTGTTCTTCCTCGTCTGACTTCGTCAATTATTCCATTCATTCTTTCTCGTTTTTTATCCGCCCTTTTTCGTCTGCCTCTTTTATTTTTTCTTTACCCCGGTCTTTCTCGTCAGCTACTCCCAATTCTGATTTTAACAAAACATCCTTGGCTACCACAGATCTTCTTCCATTGGTCCATTCATTCGTTTTCCTTTTCTTCTCTCAATTCTATTTTCATCCTTTCTTTCTCGTTTTCATCTCTCATATTTTATCATATATTTCTCGTCTGCATCTCTCAATTATTTTATTCAGTCTTTCTCATTTATTTCACTCAGTTCTTTTTTTAATTCGTTCTTTCCCTTTATCGCCTTCCCATTTTTTTTTCTTGTTCGCTCTTTCTCGTCTGCCACTCTCAGTTCTAAATTTATTCATTCTTACTCTCTTCATTCAATATATTTTGGTTTTCTTCTATATTTAGCTTTCTTTCTTTTTAATATATTATTGCATTTCACTTTTTTGGACATTTTTTTTTAATTCGTTCCTCGATCAGCAACGCTTCTATATATAATATTAATAAAGTACATTTCTACATAAAAAGGATCGGTCGTTGTCTACTTACTATCTTTCCATTCTTTATTCTTCGTCATTAAAAAAAAAACTCCTTCTGCATATATTTACATTTCTTAATACATTTATTTTTTTTTTCTTTATTCCATTTCCTCGTCATTCGTTAGTATAACATTCCATTTGTACTAACTAGTGATCAATCTCTACCTGGTCATATTTATATAATAAAATATATGGGAGTCTGATCCAAATGTACAAAAACCACAACATATATCAATTCGATATTTAATCGCTTTCAATTTGTCAATCGTCATTTACATTGATAGACGCATTCCTGGCACTCCTTTATTTGGATAACGAACAGCTGCCTTGTCGTATTCTCTTTGGTTTCTTCGAGGTCTTGAAATCGTGTTCCTTTTAAGTGTGACTGGAATTTAAAGAAGAGGGAAAAGGTCACCATAGGCGAGATTTGCGGAAAATAGTGGTTAACAGACTTGTAGAATATTGACCTTTGGCCCAAAACTGCTGCACAAGTCATGTTTACTGATGGAAACTCTGGGATATTCTGAAGCGACAATACTCGGCACTCTTCCCTTCCAAGCACTGGTATGAGCATTAGAAGTGAGTTAGAGCAAGATTTGTATACATGGCAGAGTTCACGGTCAATCTGTCGTAAGTGTTTTCTTTCTGCTACTAAGCTTGGTCACCATGTCAACAGTCAGGATACTTTTTGTTTTCAAACCTCGTATTTATGTATATTATATATATATATATATATATATATATATATATATATATATATATATATATATATATATATATATATATATATATATATATATATATATATATATATATATATATATATATATATATATATATATATATATATATATATATATATATATATATATATATATATATATATATATATATATATATATATATATATATATATATATATATGGAGGATTCTCCCGTCGTATTCGGCGTATGAGCGTCAAGCAGCTCACTTCCTAGGAACAGACAGCCCCCACACCAGAACATATGAATTGATCATTGTGATGAAGGCTTTGTGCAGAACCAATCACACTTTTGGGAAGAGACAAATACAGAGCTCTAGAGTACAAGATGCCACAAGTTCACCAAACGATCTTCCTACAGGTTTGAATTCAGAGTTGCCCCTTTCAAGTCTATAGAATCCAGTCTGTTCTTCTATTTACCCACTTCTATTGTAATGCTTCATATATTTAATGATAATTTTATTCTTTTATTCTTTTCTTATTTATTTGTTTCTATTGCTGTCATAATGTAATAATGTCAAAGAGGTTCTTTTGATACTGAACTGTTCACTTCGACATTCCGTTTAAAATATATTTGAGCCATTTCTTCATTTATTATTATTATTACTATTGTTATTATATATTACTATCTATTATTATATATTAATATCTATCCATTATTATATATTAATGTATTGGGGCAGCAGATCATTATTTAAACATATACTGTTAAATCTAACAGACAGTGAATATCTATTATGTTTGATCATAAGCCTTTCTAAACTCCGTATTATTGCTTTGATCCTTGATCTAAGCTTTCAGCTCATATTCCACTGTCGGGAAGTGCGAGATAAGAAGCTGTTGGCGTAAAAGTGACGGCTGCATTTAGCTGTTTCAACAGTGAAAGGGTGGGACCGAGATGCCAACCTAGTAGCACTCTCAATTTCACGCAGTTTGGGAACCAGTGAAAGTAGCTCGTCAGAGCAGTTGCCATGATAATACTTGTAGCACAGCACGTCTTTGAGAAAGTGACTGGAAACAAGATGCCAGATCTGGATCTATCACATTGCATATCCGTCTCTGGATTTTGTCGAGGACGTCAAGTGTATATTTTTCTTACTTGAAATCTTAATTGGCTGACAAATACTGAAGAGGGTTGCCTTCCTGTGGAGTAACGTCTTTCATCAAATATTTATGACTGGTTGGATGAACATCTTTTATGTTTTTGTGAAATATTTTTAGTACGGCTGCCTGAATGCTAGCATTGTTATTTAATATATCTACAATTCTCTAACGTTCGTATATTGTCTTCTTTGCTACTTTTGTTTTCTATTCAGTCAGCAAGAGCTGTCTAAAGCCTTCATTTCTATCACAGAGTACCTTCTTGACAGTTAAGCATTTTTCATAGAACGTAAAATCAACCGAGATGTGAAATAAGAATGTGTTTTATTTAAAAGCCGCTGTTCAGTGACAGTTTAATATCATTATTCTTTTGAAATCTCTGTCTTTACTGAATTGTCTGTTTATTCTCATTTTCGACTTCGAAGTAATTCCAATTATGCTTATTGTGATATATATGACACCGTTATATATTCCTCTCTTAAGGTTAAGGCCAGTAAGCCCGATAAAGTAAAACTGATAGCTAAATCTCAAAAATCATCACTAATCAATTATTAGCTGGGGCAAGAAATGACTTGTGAATTTTAATGGCTCCAAAAAAAACCCAAAAAAACTGCTATCTTTTAATCATCACAGGTCTTTGCTTTCCATCCGTATGGCTGGTGCTAACCTTCAGAAGGGCATTTTTTGCACCTTTTTGGGCTTACGTTTTCATCTAACACGAAGTGAAATGTGTATATATTGAATCTATTGCTTGGTTTGCTGCTAAGAAAATCAGTTCTCCTCGTCATGCCAGATTCCTTTTATCGCAAGAATCCTTTTTGCTCAATAAATCTACCTTTCGTTCGTACATTGGATATTGCTGTCATATTTGGTTTGGTTTTCCTACTATATCTCTTGAGATTATCGACAAAATCCCCCCCCCCAAATGATTTTCAATGTAAGCGCCCTCGACTACAGTCATTTTACCACCGACGTGAATTGGTTTCTCTCCGTCTTTTCTATAAATATTTTCATGGCAATTGTTACAACGAGCTCTTCTTCGTACGTCGAACGGATTAATTCAAGCGTACTACTAGATTAACAAATAGGTCTACTCATTTTACTGTTTAAAATAGTTAGATGCAAGCATAAGTTCTATTCTAATAATTTCTTTATTCGTCCTTCTCGACTTGCTTACCTGCCACTTTCGATCTTCAAAAATTTAGATTCAACATCAAACACCAACTTCTGCCTTACTCCAAACTGTTCTTTCATTTTCCTTTCTCCTCTCTAAAGTATTCCTATTCTAATTCCCAGCAACAGCTTGCATGTTAGTAACATTATCACCTTGCTTGTGGTGAAATGATTAAAAGAAAACCCATCTCTGTTCTTTTTTCTTCACATTTCCTTTGGTTAAATGATAAAAAAACATGGTATACACTGCTTCATATCAGATAAGTTAGAACATCAGAAAGAGAAACTTCACATTGGTGTGTCTATATGATGCTTGTGGGATTTATACAACATTTGTTCATCTGCAGTTTATAACATAAAGAAAATGAGATAAAAATTGCTCAAGTTCTTTGTTGATCGTGATTCAAAGAAGCAAATGTAGATAAGGAAAACAATGAATGAAATGATAAAGTCTCTTATGTAAGTCAATAGAATTATTTGTCACCTTTATTTTATCTGGTGTTCCTGCTATTCTTCTCAAAGTTCTTGAGAAAATCCAAAAAAAGATCTGCAATATAATGGATCCTGTCTTGGCATCTCGACTTCAGTCACTTTCTCAACAATTTGACGCAGCTTGCTCTGTCTTTTCTACATATATTTTCATGGCAAAGATAAATTAGAAGAAAAAAAGTCACCCAATATCGTACTTATTACAATTACTTATCACTAACTTGCCACTAGATTCTCATCTATTTATTTTTTTTAAATATTTTCCCCCCGAGCAAGGTGGATGTCACTAGTATGCAAGGGGGTTATAGGGATTGAAAATGAGAGAAAAGACTGAGTATAGGGAGAATTGAGGAAAGTACAAAAGATGAACGGGATTCAAGAAGATAGAAGATGGCGATTGACGATGCATTTGAATTTTTATCAGGGAAGTAAGAGGAAGAGAGTTCCGCAGAAGGGAAGTGCTTGAAAAGAAACGTTTGGAGTAGAAGAGGTGGGGGCTGTTCTTAGCTATTTTAACAGTAAAATTGTGGGGCCTATACGCCTATCTAGTAGCACTAGTGAAAAAATCTCTTTAAAGAAGTTACCGTAAAATATTTGTAGAGGGAAGCCACAACATGTCGATGAGAAAGTGACTGAAGTCGAGATGCCAAGTCCTAATCGATTATATTACAGATCCTTCTATGGATTTAGAAAGAAAGCCGAGATGAATAGCAGGAACACCGGACCAGATAAGGTAGCAGTATCCGATGCTTGGACGAATGTTAGATTTGTAAATGTGCAAGATAGACTATGACGAGAAATATTTTCTGGCACGACACAGTGACCCAACTTTCATAATAGTAGCTGCAGCTACAAACTTAACGTTTAGTCTTTGAGTATTTACATATAGGCAGTATAAATCTAAGAGGAATGGCAGTCTAATTCTAAATGGATGACTGGAGCGTGGGTTTGGGTTAGAGAATGAGTATTAAATTCGCAGCCGAGCACGTCCCATGTTCCAACATGAGAGGCAAACCAGATGAATTATTCGTTGTCGAGCAGTAGAGCAAGTTATACGTGTTCATGTTATACTATCGGCGGAAATAATTAAAAAAAAACTATGAATCAGTGGATTAACCTTCGTGTGAAGAATCGTTAAAAGGCCAGCGAAATGTAACCATTATTAAAATCCTTTGTAGTTCATGCCCTGTGAAGAAATAGTGTGCTTTGACTGGTACAGGCAATGGTCTAGAAAGGGTGAAAAGAATTGCATGTTGAGACCTGAAGTGGGCAGCTAAAAAACACAAAGAGTTGCAAATATGGATAGAATGCAAACACTGATGAAGAATGAAGATTATGTATGCAGTTGATGAGAGGAGAAGTGCGCGGCAGTGTCTAACAAGATTTGGTAATGTGAAAAATTATGCTTTAAGATTTTGCGAGTTCCTGGTTCTATCTATGTAGTGTTATTAGTATTATTATATATTACTATCTATTATTATATGCTATATATATATATATATATATATATATATATATATATATATATATAATACTACTATTATATATTACTATCTGTTGTTATTATATATTACTACGTATTGTTACTATATATTACTATCTATTATTATATTCTATATATATATATATATATATATATTATTATCATTACTATTATATATTACTATCTACCTATTCCTATATCTATCTATCTATATATATATATATATATATATATATATATATATATATATATATATATATATATATATATATATATATATATGCGCATGTATATAAATAAAAAGACAGAACAGCAAGATATATAATCCGGTGTTCTTATAGATATCTTTTTTTTTTACCAAATAGTGCAATGTAAATTTACAGAGCATTAATATTATAAATTAATTGATTTAAAATATGTTTTTTTCGCTACACAGTTCTAACCATGTTTCAAAAATGAAAACATGGTTAGAACTGTGTAAAAACATATTTTAAATCAATTATATATATATATATATATATATATATATAAGAATAGGTAGATTGTAATATATAATAATAACAGATCGATATAAATATGTACAAATAAATTCCTATCAATCTATCTATTATTATTAATATTAATAGTATTATTAGCTAACTATTAGTATATATTTACATCTATCTATCTATTATTAATATGAATATTATTATTTAATTTATATCTGCGAATATATTTTTTGCTTTGTAAACTCTTTTCATTCCAATTAAGTGACCGTCCATGACAATCTAATGTCTGGCAAATACTCTACGGTCGAACTGCAACACGTGTCAATGTATAAGAAACTCTGTCAAGCGAGACAGCAAATCGTTGGAAATTCTGCAAGGCATACTTTTTGTTTTACAAAGAAAGTTCAGTGCCAAAATTGGTTGCTGTTTTTAGACTCACAGACAGACATCGCAGCAAATCCTAAGCGTGTCAGCCACCCGGAAAGCCTGAATTAAAAAAAAAGTATGAAATAAACCCTTTATATAACGTAATTCTTATTCGACAAGGTGTACCTTCATGCACAGGTTAAGGATCTAACTGTCGGATGATATATCTTGCGATAATTTCGAGCTAGTGAAAGAAACAATTTTGAAATAGAAATATAGTTTATTTCTTCAAAACTTTTTTGTTTACCTCAGGAGCAACATCCAATCAACGGAGAGAGACATCAAAATCCACAAAAGCAAGGGCTTAGTGGTTTGAGCAACATTTGGAAGTCGTCCCTCTGACAATCTTAAGTGGGATTTCTTTGAGGCCACGGCAGAATCTGTCTTGTTCTACGGCTCAACAACTTGGACAATGACGGAACACAAAGAAGCAGTACTTAACGGAACATACACAAAGATGTCCGATTTTCACTAAACATCAGTTGGAAGAAACATCCAACAAAGAAACGCCTTTATGGACACCTATCTCATTTTCGCTAAGAGAGAGCAGACCTCGGCTAGCTGGTCACTTCTGGAGAAGTAAGTCAGAACTTATGCGTGACAACCTCCTTTGGAACCCATCAGCATGAAAAAGTTCGGTTGGAAAACTTTATCACACCTACATTGACCAACTTGTAAATGACTCTGGATGCCATCTAGGGGACATGCCGACGGCGATGTCTCACAGAGAGGGAATGACTCAGGAGAATCCGAGAATAATTATCGACATGATGATGAAAAAAATACCCCAGTGAGCGAAATAAAGGATTAAGTTCGACATTCCAACCACCTGAAGAATGCCGGAGCGTACAACGACCGAAACGTTGTAATAAATATGGCGACAAAGATGAGGACAATAGTCCGAATAATGTAAATAATGTACATAATACCTCATCTCAGAAATATAGACAGATACTGAAAGGCCGAAACGTTGTAATAAATATGGCGACAAAGATGAGGACAATAGTCCGAATAATGTAAATATTGTACCTAATATCTCATCTCAGAAATATAGACAGATACTGAAAAAAATTTTGGTTTGTAAATATATCGCTCGTTCTGCTGGTATAGACAGAGGTTAGAGGTAACACCGTAAAATCGACTGTTTCAGTTAATTTATTTTTGATCTGCTGGGTGATTAAATGATAAGCCAATGGTTTTTACGCACTTTACATGAAAATGCAACAGGTTTTAATCATATGCTATTGTTGTCTGAAAACGATGTTCAGAAAGTATGTAATTCTTTATTTATTAATCCAATAAATGAATATATATTCACACAGCCTGCTTTACTTGCATTTGCGATATTTTTGTAAAGGTGACTGACACATGTAGAGTAGAACCTCATCACACTTACATTGACCAACTGGTAGATGACTCTTGATGGCATCTGGAGGACGGTTGGAAAGAACAAGTCAGGAGAATTCGAGAATAAATTTAGACCTGATGATGATAATGATAGCTAACCGTTGACCTTAGAATAGAAAAGATTAAGCTGGTAGTGATCGAAGAATCCTTCTACGGGGAATAAGAGTTCTTCGGAAGAAATTGTCTAAGTAGACCATTCTCTTTACCAATGGAATACAAATGTTTGGTTAGCTTTGCTTTGTTTTACGGCATATCGAGTTCAATTGTTTATTTAATGCTGACAAGATTTTAATTGCTGGTAATATTTTTTTTCCAAAAAAATGTATTGCTGGTAATATATTTTTTTTCGTCCAGAATGTACTGCTGGTAATATGTTTTTTATTTCGAAAATGCATTGCTGATAATAATATATAACGTGTAATAATTTTACCTCAAATAAGAATTCTCGACCTGGAGATGATAAAAATTTTTTCTTTGTAAATATGTCACTCGTTCTGCTGGTATTGAGAGTGGTTAGAGGTAACATCGTAATATCGACTGGATGCTGTTTTTTTATGTTTTTTTTTCAGTTAACTCATCTTTGATCTTCTGGGTTATTAGATGATAAGCCAATGGTTTTTACGCACTTTACATGAAAATTCAACAGCTTTTAAGCATATGCTATTGTTGTCTGAAAAGGATGTTCTGAGACTAAGTAATTCTTTATCATTAATCCAATTAATGAATATATATTCACACAGTCTGCTTTTCCTGCATTTGCGCGATATTTTTGTGAAGGTGACATACACCTGTTCAGTAGGACAGATCAATTTTGGAACTGTTGAAAGTTGGGGTTTGACATGATAAATAAATAAAAATATTTTTTCCAAATCTTTTTTGAGAAAACTAGTTTGCAAATTAAGTTTAGGTTCAAAATCGTAACGTTAGAATTTCATTCCGGTGATCAGTGAAAGCCTTATAAAATTCCGGTGATCAGTGAAAGCCTTATAAAATTCTGATGATCAGTGAAAGCCTTATAAAATTCTGATGATCAGTGAAAGCCTTATAAAATTCCGGTGATCAGTGAAAGCCTTATAAAATTCTGGTGATCAGTGAAAGCCTTATAAAATTCTGGTGATCAGTGAAAGCCTTATAAAATTCCGGTGATCAGTGAAAACCTTATAAAATTCCGGTAATCAGTGAAAGCCTTACAGCTCAACCTTATAAAATTTTGAAATATGTACTGAAGCTCTACAAATTTTATATGGACAAGATGCATCGCAAAAGCACGTTATTTGAAAATCATTATGCCGTCAAATAGTACCTTCATTTACTTAAAAGTGAAATTATAATATAATAAACAATTTAGCTATATAAAAACGCAAAATATTATACAGTGCTGTAGTTTTGATGCATTTTTCAATGAGCAATGCATATGTAAAACATTTTGTCTTATAAGCTGTGTCCAAGAGATTATGTTATTATATAAACTTATCAGTTTTTTGGTTTTATTAATATCATCTAAGAAAATGGTGTGAGATCTTATTTACTGAGTAGACTTTTTGTAATTTTTACATTTTTTGCTTATCGAATAGGGTAAAAAAATGTTTATTTTCTGATGGTGATTAATCAGAATTCCGGTTTGAATACGTTTTCCATTCAATGTATCTAATACAAAATATGTCATCGTTATTTGCATTTATCTTTGAAACAGTAAAGATGTGAAATCAATTTGAAGGCGAAAACTTGCGGAAATTATGGATTTCTGTACAATTTTTCAGACGAGTTTAAAACTAAATGCAAAAAATTGATAAACTCAATTGTTTTTGGCAGTACATGCCACATCAAATCCCGCCAGTGCAACGAGGATTTTCTAAAAACAGTGGAAAAATCCACCGCCCTACACTCGAGTCGTTTTAGTAAACATCTTTGTTAGTGCTATTATATAAAGCAAGCCTATGCCGAATATTTTAGTTGGTGCTTATGAGCATTATTAACCTGGATAATTCGTGGGGATACATTTAAGATTTTTAAAGTTTTTTTTTTAATTTTCTCTCCCAATAATAGTTTTTTAGACATGCTCCCCATATAAATAAAACCTGATCTAAACATGACTAATTAAATGATTTTTGTTAAGACTAATATTCACTTTACTATTGTCTTCATAAAAATCTTTAAAAAAAAAGAATGTCTGGTGCTCAACTTCCCGAAAGCGCCTCTCTGCGGCTGCTCGGTCTCACGTTGTCTACTGACCTGCGACGGAACAAATACACTGAGTCAACTGCTTCGTCCACCGCAAAGAAAGTTGGCTCCCTGTGCCGCTCCAGGAAATTTTTCTCCCCGGAATCGATCCTTCAAATCTACAAATCAACCATTCGCCCTTGAATGGAGTATTGCTGCCATATATGATCTGGAGCCCCTTCTGTTTGCCTCGGGGTTCTTGATAAGTTCCAGAGACGGATATGCAATATAATTGGCCCTGATCTGGTATCTCGTCTGCAGTCGCTCTCTCACAGACGTGGCGTCCCCTCTCTCTGTCTTTTTTTACAAATACTTTCATAGTAATTGCGCCGATAAGCTGCTTTCTCTGGTTCCAAGACTTCGCGAATTCAAGCGCCCTACCAGGCTGACATCCGCTCCCACCCTTTCACTGTTGAAACTGTTAAATGTAGCCGCCTCTTTTACTCCAATAGCTTCATGTCTCGCACCTCTCACCTGTGGAACTCCCTTCCCTAATCTTGTTTTCCCTGATAGTTTTAATCTCCAAATATTCAAATGTAATGCCAATCGACATCTCCAGTTGTCTTGATCTATCCACTATCCTTCTCCTCATCCTCTCCTCTATCATTTCTATCTGCTCTCTCTCCAAATCCTCTGCAACCTCTTGCGTGCTAGTGGCTTCCCGTGAAAGATTGAAATTTAAAAAAAAAAAATGTCCGTATTGTTTTTCGACAAATAAGTTTAATTAAAAAGAAATCATTTTTGTGTGGTTTTAATCCTGCTTTTTGAACTAATCTACCGTGATATCTGAGTGAACTGTAACGCAATAACCTTCAACGTTTTTTTTTTTTTTTTAATTTTTTTTTACCTTCAGACATTTTATTCCTTTCCATTTTTGAGTAATATTTCATCCAGGGCCATGTCAATCTTTACAACAGTGATATAATAACCGAAAAGGCAATTTTCTTCAAAAGTGGCCTCTTTCTTGATTCTTAATCAGAATTTTGTCCGGCAGATCCGGAAAAAAAGCCTGAAAACTTATTCAAAGAATTAATATCTTTCAAAAAAAAAAAAAAGAAAAAAAAAAGCCAATATATCCTGAAATTGCTCCGAAAAAGTAAAAAAAAAATATGTCCGTACCTACAAATTCTAATATAATTTTTTTCAACTCCAGCTGAAAAACTATTCTTCAAAAAAGTAACAGAAAGCAATAAGAAAGCGATTATTAATTATTAGAAGAGATCATGTTTGTCAGCAAAAGGGACAGCCTAAGATGTAAGCTACATAGTGGGGACGTCATAACAAATAACGTTCAAACAAGTATCTCGTTCGATTCGTAACAGACAACGAAATATGCGACACAGAAATTTGATGACACATAGGCATAAATAAAAATACCTCACTGAAGCTAAAATAAATATTAAAGTTTAGGTAATTTTCATTCGACACAAAGCAAACGACTAATATCGATCTCTAATCTGGGAGTAAATGGCAGTTATTCTTACAGGTTGATGAAGAGATTTGAATCAGAAGAGATGTGGTTTTACAAATAAAAGCTGATAATACTCTGAATAAAACATGTGAGCAACGAATGAGTTCTACCAATAGTAACTATAAGAACACGTATATTTACAATCACAAAGAGATAGCAGAAATTCCTGGGAAACAAAATGAGGAAGAACTGTTTGGAGAATTTAACACTAACAGGGCATATTAAATACAAGACAGGCAAGGAAAACAGCGAATGGTGTATCCAACGAGTAAATGTATAGCAGGGATACTGATGCGGTTCATGGAGAACCTGATACTCACAGAGTATATTGAATGTAGCAGAAAATGGGGCTTATGGCCAAATCACGTTGAAACACCGGTTTCCGTACGATCACCGAAGTTAAGCAACGTCGAGCCTGGTCAGTTTTTGGATGGTTGACCTCTTGGGAACACCAATAGTTGTGAGTTTGGATGTATTTGGATGTAGTTTAGTGTAGTGTAATTGATAATGTTTGGGAATTTTTAACCAGAAAGCTCCCAGCTATGGGTTCAATATTATGACCTGTATAACTAAATCATTTTTAAAAAAAATAAAAAAAAGAATTCTTTACAGTATTTACATTAGTCGGACTATTGTCCTCATCTTTGTCGCCATATTTGTCACAACGTTTCGGCCGTTGTACGCTCCGGCCTTCTTCACTCCTCAAGGACACATGGCACAGTGGATAAAGGCGTTGGTTAAATCCAGTGACAGACCCAAAGAAGGTGAGTTCAATTCCTGGTTAAGGCAGTGGAGAACTTTCAGAGGGAAAATTAGCAGGAGATAACTGATAACTGACATCCATCAAACATGGCACGTGGAATTAGAACAGTCTACCCCAGCGATCGATATAAAGGGTTCAGTTCGAAATTCCAACCACCTGAAGAAGGCCGGAGCGTACAACGGCCGAAACGTTGTGACAAATATGGCGACAAAGATGAGGACAATAGTCCCACTAATGTAAATACTGTACATAATACCTCATCTCAGAAATGTAGACAAAGAATTCTTGTAATCTAAAATACTTTCTGGCTTTAAATAACCAGCAAGGGCTTGATAAGTGTTGATTCCAGTTCCTTCTAAAGTCACTTAGCAGCAAGTAAATTCCTTGCGTCTTAGTGGCATTATTGTGTGTGTGTGTGTGTGTGTGTGTGAGAGTGTGTGTGTGTGTGTGTGTGTGTGTGTGTGTGCGCGCGCGCGCGTGTGTGTGTGGTCACACACTCACAAAAAGACTCACATGTATATATATATCTTACACGCATACATTCGAGGTCTCATCAAAAAGTTTCGGGAATGGTGATATAAAAAGAAAGCTACATGACATAGCAATTCGGCGTGTAATTTCCTTCAAAGTAGTTCACTTCTGAAGTCACATACTATATCCAGCGTCATTTCCATTGATGGAAACATTCCTGGAACTTTAATTTTTTTGTGTGCGTGGGTAGCGAGCAAATTTCCTAGTCACACTCTTTTGAAGTCGGCGAATTGTAATCTTGTTCATCCCAAGAAGGATTTGATTTTTGGAAAGAAGAAAAAGTCGCCACGATTGAGATCTGAGGAATAGAGTGGTTGAATTTATGTGGCGTGGTAAGACGACCATACTCTACACACTTTCCTTCCAAGGACTACTATAAACAATTGAAATGAACGAGAACCTTATAACTTATGGTGTATGCGCGGCAGAGTTTAAGGACAACCTTAGCATACTTTAGTTCCGCTACCATAGCAACATGCCTACTACGTTTTGATCAGATCTTGTATGTATGCCCTGCTAGTAGTTAATTGTAGTGGCATTTAAAAACTCACTGAAGTGAAATTTCCACAAAATAATGTCCGCCTCTAATCTTTGAAATCTTAACTCATTTCCACTGCGAAGAATAATTATTGGAACTGTATTTGTCACGAGAGGACAAGACTAAATTGAAATTTGAAAAAACAAAAACAATTACAAAAAAAAAAAAAAGAAAAGCCTCCTCGAACGATTTTCTTCTGGGCTGTTCACAATATAGATTATGTTATCGATTTGAGAATCGAAAAATTTTCAGTGCCTGATCAACGCTTAGGCGTTTGCTTAAATAGAAACAATTGATACATACGCCTTTGTACGGATTGACGCTAAAATACATACGTTCAAGGACGGCTGCTTAAATACACACCTATGCACGCATGCGCTCTCTCTCACACACACACACAAGTGAACATATTTCTATGGGTTTATAGACAAGGGTCAGTGCGTAGTTTCGTCGATAGCACGCGCGGTGACACGTTTAAAATGTCACAGGCAGGTTAGTTGCCACAACAAAATCGAACGCACGCACATGCGTAGGAGCACACACTCATACATACACATTTAAATAATAAGGCATATAATTTTATATATATATAACTTTATATATTTTTTTTCTTAATCAATTCACCTCTGGTAAGATGATAATGTCACTAAGATGCAAGGAGTGAAAGAGAATCCTAATCAGGAAAAAATGGATAGACTTCTACAAAACCTGTACAATAACAGGGGAAGAGTGTGAACAGAGCGATACTTTTCGACGTATGAGTGCCTTTCAGTTCAATATTTATGTTTCATATGAGACAGCAATCCAGCACGGAATTTGAAATCAACTCTATACGAGGGACATGCTGAAGGGTTGACCGTCATATGGGCTGATGTATTAGTCCGAGATTTAGTGTTGGTTCTTAATTTTCTTAGATGGTTGTGATGATTCTTTTCAAAGTTAGTTATACCTCTGCTAGCAGGTGTTTCCCCAGTTTTCTCGGTTTTCAACCGCAAGTTCGAACTCCTCTATAGAAATGTTTGCAGCATTTAAATTGTATTTAAGTTTGTCCTTGAAACGTAACCATAGACAGCCTACATTACGCTTACCTTGATAAAGTTGGCTATACTTGAGGATTTTCAGTGTTGCTGGGAATCGGCTATCTTTTAGGGCTGTTTCGTAGTCTTTCTTAGCTTTGTTAAATATGGATTCACTGGAGGAATTGTCGGAAAGCTTGCGGTTAATCGATTTTGGTATCTGTTTGATTATAGAAGGCGGATGATTGGAAGATGTGTGTATGTAGACTGATTTATCGTTAGGTTTTCTGTATGGTTTATATGTGCCTTTTCTTAGGTTGAAGGTAACATCTAGAAAATCTACTTCGTTTAGGTTAGTTTTTATATTTATGTCGAATCCGTTATTTTTGAAAATCTTTATTATTGCTTTTTTAGTTTTCTCTGTGTTTGTTACAGTTTCTTAAGATTATGAGACGGTCGTCCCTGTAAAGTTCTGTATCATTTCGATCTATTTTTGCTCAGTTCGTGTAGTAAGTAAATACCGATGATTTCGCATGCCTGCACCGTCAAAGCTTCCCATTGTAGTGTCAAATATCCCATCTTTATTTATCTATGCTTCTTCGTTGTGAAATAGTAATGATTTACAGGAGTGCTTAATGATGTCGATTTCGCTTGGCTTTATTATTATTTGTTCCTGAGCTAAGTTGATGGCCTTATCTAACATGCGTTCTGTTATGGATGGGTAAAATTCTTTTATGTCTAATTGTAGGAATTGGCTGTAGGAATTGGCTGTGTTTATGCTGTGGAACCAGTCAATAGTTGCTTTTGTGTTTTTCCACTGGTTTACTCCTAACTTCTTCCTAAGTTCAGAATTAATTCTTTCTAGTATCGTTTTACTTATTTTACCTAGTTCGCTTTTGACTGGGTTTATGAGTCTGCATGCAAGGTTGATTTTGAAATTTTGTTTGTAGTCTTTTAGTGCAATAAAAGCTTGCGCCTTGCTAATACATCTTATTCCGTCATCTAGGTCTAATTTTTGGGCGATTGTTTTAGCTTCCTTATTGATATCTTGTTCTATTGTTTTGGGTGCCTTTTTCTATGTTTTGGTTATGTTGTTCTTGAGTAATTTATTGTGCGTAGGAGGAGGGCTTAGTTTGTATAAATTTCTCGTTTTCTCTGCGATAAATACATTTGCTAAATTGTTTATTTAAGTTATATCTTTAGTTTTTTTTATGCATCTTGTTTTTTTAAGGAATTTTATGTTTCTAACTAGGCCAGTTAAGTCTTTCTCGAAAAATAGTCTTAAAATGTGCTATATTTATGGGATAAAGTGCTCAATATCAGAGATAGAGTGTATGTATATATAAAAGTGAACACAGAAGTCAACACTTGAAGGCGAAAGCTTTAATTATCTTCCCAAATCAAAACAAAACTATTCAATAAGCGATATAAACAAATTTTTGTTACGTTAATAAAAACACCAATTTAAATAAAAATAAAAATAAATAAATAAATATATAATAAAAGAAATAAAAATAAAAAAATAATTAAATAAAAACAAGCAAAATAATTTAACCCTAATAAATAAATAAACAAATAAACGACTTTCGGTAAAAATAACCGCTAAAATAGACTACCCACAATGCACCACTGACCCGTATATATAAATAGCCGAGAAAAATAACAGCAATCGTGGCCTGACGATTGCATCTTTTGCATGAAACAGACTGTCGCCTCTAAGTGTTGACTTCTATGTTCACTTTTTATATATATATATATATATATATATATATATATATATATATATATATATATATATATATATATATATATATATATATATATATATAAGAATCAGAGAGCCGAGTTCAATTCCAGTCGGATCCATTATATTCACTTAGTTGCTAATACAGTTTGAAAATGTATTAATCCTCTACTTCTCCCTGCAGTCATGGATAAATAGCAGTACAGACTGGGTTCTATAACCTTGGATGGCGACTGGTCTAGGAGAAACACAACTCTGAATTCAAAACCTGCAGAAGGTCGTTTGGGTGTCGTTTGGTACATAGTGACACCGGGTCTCTGTATTCGGCCTTTGAAAAAGTGGAGTTGGTTCTGCACAAAGGCTTCACCACTATAATCAAATCCTATATGCTGGTGTCTGGGCTGTCGGTTCCTAGGAAGTGAGCTGCTGGGCCCTCATACGTTGAATACGACGGGAGAATCCAGAGACTGCATGCGGACAAACATATTGATAAACTATAAAAAATAGGTAAATTGGATACGTTTTTTCAAGGGAATTATTTAACCTATATAGCGAGACTAATCTAAGCGAACTTAATAACCGTTGGCGGACATAATTATATTAGGTTGGTGCAAAAATAATGACGTAATAATGTCGTTTTTTGCCCTATTTTTAAGATAAAAAAAACGACATTATTACGTCATTATTTTTGCACCAACCTAATAACAACACAAGGTACACTGATGCCTCTGCGTTTACGGCACATTCAGAAGAAAAACTTCAAGAAATCCTAGACAAAGTAGAAAATACCAATGGCCATAACAATCGTATCTCTATAAGGAAATATTTGGCATTCATTGACCCTTCATCTAATATTGTTTGCAGTTGAAATTTCAAGTTCAGTAGCTTTTATATTAGGTTGGTGCAAAAATAATGACGTAATAATGTCGTTTTTTGACGTTAAAAAATACATCAAAAAACGACATTATTACGTCATAATAATAATTTCCAATATTGATGGGGGTTTCCTTCTTAAGATTTTGTTTGAAGTATTGCGCAATGTGAACATTTTGGTTATTTTTTTATTTACTCTTCGACTTACATGTGCTAGACATTTTAGTTGTTGCTGCTGTTGGTAGTCTTCAAGTGATGTTCTTAATGTTATTTGAAGTGGCAGAAATTATGGAACTCCTGCCCAAACAATAAATTGTTCAAAATTAAACAAAGTATAGAAGAATGGCATTAGAAACGCCATACTAGAAGAGAAGAAATGATCATGCTTAGGCTCTACATTAGACATACTACCAGAACCAACTCGTCTATGGTAAAAAAAAGGGAGTACCTCCAGTACGTGTGATATGCCAAGAGCCATTCATCATAAAAAGACATACTGACAAACTGCACAATTTTGATTCGACATTAGAATACTATCAAAAAAGAAAATTAAAAGGACTTTTTTTTTCCAAAATACTGTTCCATTTTACATTTTTCAGTTCTTAAACGGATTTCAGAAAAAAACAAAAATATAACGAACAAGAGTCTTACTATTTAAAAGAAAATGTTTTCACAGTTTAAATGCAAGACTTTATTTTAAAAAAATCGGTATCTGTTTATATCTCTGAGATGAGGTATTAAGATTACTTGCAGTATTTTCATTATTACGACTGTTATCCTCATCTTCATTGCCATATTCTCAACGTTTCCAGTGGATAAAGACGTTGGTTAGATCCAATGATTAGACTCAAGCAGTTGAGAGTTCAGTACCAGGCCACAGCAGTGATGTACCAAAAACTTGGAAAGTTGATTTAAAGGGAAATAACTGAGACATCAGGAAGAGGCATGGCACGTGGAACTAGAACAATCTACGCTGGTGTACAAAACCAAGGGTTCAGATCGAAATTCCAATCACCGGAGCATACAATGGCCGAAGAGTTGTAAATATGGCAATGAAGATGAGGATAACAGTCCAAATAATGTAAATACTGCAAGTAATTAAACTTCGGTATTAAACGACCCAGTAAAAACAGTAGAATAACCTAGACAAACTGTTATTTGATGCGGTACTTTGTCTGAGACTATATATATATATATATATATATATATATATGTGTGTGTGTGTGTGTGTGTGTGTGTGTATATATGTGTTTGTGTGTGTATATATATATATATATATATATATATATATTTATATATACATATGTGAATATATATATATATATACATACATATGTGAATATATATATATATATACATACATATGAATATATATATATATACATACATATGTGAATATATATATATATACATACATATGTGATATATATATATATATACATACATATGTGAATATATATATATATACATACATATGTGAATATATATATACATACATATGTGAATATATATATATACATACATATGTGAATATATATATATATATATATGTGAATATATATATATATATACATATGTGAATATATATATATATATACATATACATACATATGTGAATATATATATATATATACATGAATATATATATATATATATATATATACATGAATATATATATATATATATATATACATACATATGTGAATATATATATATATATATGTGAATATATATATATATATATATATATATATATATATATATACATATATATATATATAGACATGTGAATATATATATATATATATATGTGAATATATATATATATGTGAATATATATATATATATATACATATGTGCATATATATATACATGTGAATATATATATATATATGTATGTGCATATATATATATATACATGTGAATATATATATATATGTGTGAATATATATATATATATATATATATACATAAGTGCATATATATGTGAATATATATATATATATATATATATATATATATCACTTGTACCTTGATCATAGAAAAATGCGCTGAATGATGCAAAAAATATATCTATGCTAATTGCAATATTATAAGAAACATAATGTACGATTTTTTTTACTTGCTGTTTTTTTTTTTTAATTGAAAGCTAAACGAAAACAAAGTTAAAAGAAGATATAACTGTCTCCCGTTTTGAACCTAAATTAATAGCCAATAATATTCATTCGGTACGCAGTGAACGATACGGCTGGTAGAGAGAGATGGCGCTCGGATAATTTCGAAAAGATGATATGAACGTTTGTTGAACAGTTTAAAGATGATACAATGAGAACATAATTAATTTGTCAATAGAAAAATACCTTTCAAATCCTACTCACTTCGTTTAATTCCCCTATTAATCCCCAGTACAATGGTTACACATTGTTTTCGCGAACGGATGATTAATAATTAATCTGATGACTCGGAGACCGATTTCGAACTAAACAGAAATTATTGTAAAGAATTAATTAATTCCAGAAATCATATGAATCTCTTGTAGATCTTCAACTCATCTTACTTTAAGATTGAGCCCCCGTTTTAGCAAGTGGATATTTCCGACGGATTTTTCTAAATTTAATTAGGTATTAATTTTTAATAGATTAAAGAACCGATCGAAAAGAAGACTGCTAATGTCTTCTTATTCCACCTGATGTGCGTGTGTGTGTCTTGACAAAAAAATAGTTTAAAATAAACAAAGGAAGAATACTTTAAGGAAAATTTTGAAATGAAAAGAGAGAAAAAAAATAGAAAATGAAGCGGAAGAAAAAACGAAAAATAATCAAGAAAAAAAAAGAAAACGTACAGATAAAAAAATGAAAAATGAATAAGTGATCTACAAAGAAATTAGGAAAAGGGAGAAGAGAAAAATGATCGTAAGTTTATCGACTTATTTCAAAGACTAACAGAGAAACTCGGAAACGGAGAAAAAACATCAAATAAACTTGATAAGAGAAACGGAATCACAAAATAACGTTGAAATCATGAATAAAGAACGAAATTCATGTACATCCTTGTGCAAATAAATTGAAACAAAACTAATGATTCCATTATTTTTTTTTCGTATTTTTCAAATGAAACATGACCCAGTGTACATGTTAATACTTCGTATGTCCATTCCACGAAGTCGTTCCTTGCAGATTGACCACAGATTCTCGATTGGATTTAAATCAGGAGAGTTTTCAGGCCATACTCTCCATTTCAACCTGCTCATATCTATCTATCTAGCTAGCTAGCTAGATCTATCTATCTATCTATCTATCTACACCCTTGTGCAAATTAATTGAAACAAAAAAGTATAATTCCGTTATTATTTACTTTGCTTTGTATTTTTCCAATTAAACATGACGCAGTGCACATGTTAGTAATTCGTATGTCCATTTCACGAAGTCAATCCTTGCAGACTGACCACAGATTCTCGATTGAATTTAAATCAGGAGAATTTCCAGGCCAGTCTGTCTATCTCATCCTGTTCATATCTATCTATCTATCTATCCTTGTGCAAATGAATTGAAGCAAAACAAATAAATCCGTTATTATTTACTTTTTTCTTTGTATTTCTCCAATGAAACATAACCCAATGCTATGTTAATACTTTGTATGTCCACTCCACGAATTCGTTCCTTGCAGACTGACCACAGATTCTCGATTGAATTTAAATCATGAGAATTTCCAGGATAGTCTGTCTTTCTCAACCTGCTCATATCTATCTATCTATCTATCTATCTATCTATCTATCTATCTATCTATCTATCTATCTATCTATCTATCTATCTATCTACATCCTTGTGCATATGAATTGAAACCAAACGAATAATTCCGTTATTATTTACTTTTTTTCGCATTTTTCCAATGAAACATGACACAGTGCACATGTTAGTTTTTCGTATGTCCATTCCACGAAGTCGTTCCTTACAGATTGACCACAGATTCTCGATTGGATTTAAATCAGGAGAGTTTTCAGGCCATACTCTCCATTTCAACCTGCTCATATCTATCTAGCTAGCTAGCTAGCTAGATCTAGCTATCTATCTATCTACACCATTGTGCAAATTAATTGAAACCAAACGAATAATTCCGTTATGATTTACTTTTTTCGTATTTTTCAAATGAAACATAACTCAGTGCACATGTTAGTACTTCGTATGTCCATTCCATGAAGTCTTTCCTAGCAGACTGACCACAGATTCTCGATTGAATTTAGATCAGGAGAGTTTCCAGGCCAGTCTATCTATCTCAGCCTGTTCATATCTATCTATCTATCTAAATAAGGACAATAATAACACTGTACGTCAATAATTCGCAGAGGTTTGTTTTTAAAATGGAAACAATAAATAATTCTTTAAGCATTTCACCCCAAGCCAGGCATTAAAGTCATTAAGACGCAGGACGTTACTGAGAGTGAAATTAAATGAGAAAATGTTAAACATTATTAAGGAGAGAGAACAATAAAACATCAGTTTTTTTTAAGAAAATAGAAGGAACACATACATAAATAAATACATACACACACACACGCATAGATACACACACAGTCCTGGGTTTGACGATAAACTACACCCGGCAGCGACGCCTCTGATCGACCTCTTAATTGCTGTTGTTCACAGGTCCACCTTAACCCGGAGTTGTAACAACTTTTATGGTTCCAGCTATAGGCAAATAGTGACCCCCCACAAAAAAAACACTATGAAAGTAGAACAATATATTTTATTAGTAAAAATAACAGCAGTTTATTTTTATATAAAAAAGACCATCAATTACATTCAAATTATATTTACTTGAAGCTTAATAATATGACATCGCGGTGGATTCCCTAAAATAACTGTAAAGAAGATATACTTAAATAAATACACACACAGAGTCCTGGATTTGACGATAAAATACACCCGGAGATTCGAGATTCTTAATTGATATCGTTCACAGGTCTATTGTGACCCGGGGTGGGAGCACCAGTAAGGGTCCGAGATATGGGCAAATATGAACCGCAAAAATACTATGAATGTATAAAAATACATTTTAATAATAACGTTTAAGATTGTTGAAGATCAAATTTGGCTGGAATGAAAGAAACGGAAAGAACGGGGAAGAAACTATAGGCATAGAACTTCATTTTGTCTATTTTGCATAATAATGTTTTTGTTTTTTTTAATGTACGGATATGCTTTCAGAAAATTGGTTATTGTGTGTTGACAAAATTCATATTGTGCAATCCAAATGAGTCACTATTAGGTGTCGTGAGAATGAGGAAAAATTTAAAAAAATGAAAAGTGAGAATGATTTTGGGGAGAAAAAAAAAGAGATGAAATTAGGAGAGTGAAAATAACGAATGAACATTAAAAAAAGGAAAGAACCAAATTAAACAAAAGATTTAAAAATGAATGCACGTGAAAGAAAGAAAGAAAGAAAAAATACTCTATAGGGGAAAGGTTGAAGTATTGAAAAAAAGAAAGATATTATCAGGTTTAGTAGGGTAAATGTTGAAGTTTTAAATACATTAAAGAACGCACTGCAAGAGTAGTTGGGATAGAAAACGATGAGGTTTCGAAATAAAGAATATTAAAAGGCAACTAGAAGAAAGTTATATTAAAACAAGAAAGATAGAAGAAATAAACAAAAGAACAGCCAGAGAGATAGAGAGAGAAACATTATATCATGTTTGTGCTCGATTAGAAAATTAAAAATAATGATAACCAGGCGCGAATATTTGCACTCCTCTAATAATTGTTAAAAAAGAAAAAGACAATTCTTCTTCTATTGATTATTATTATTATTATTTCGGAAGAAAAAAAAAAAAAAGAGCGAGAGAAAGAAAGAAAATAAACTAAGAAGAAATCAAAGCGAAGAAACCTATACAAAAATCGATTAATGGTGAAAAGCGAGAGATAGCGAAAGAACAAGCATACAAAAACAGAAAGAAATATTTTACAAAACGGAGAGGGAAGATCGAAAAAAGAAAAACAAAACAAATAGAGAGCAAAAAAAAAAAAAAAAATGAGGGAGAAGGAAAAAGATAGAAATAAATAAATTAGAAAGAAAACACTTATCAATAGCAAAGAATTATCGTAAGGAAATCCCAGGGACTTAGAAGAATCAGGATTAGAATAGATTACAAAGAATAAAAAGTTTTTAAAAAATACAAAAGTCTAAAAAAAAAATATATATATATTAACGTAGAAAAAACCTATTTCTAAGGTTAGACCTCAAGAAGCCAAAGTGAGTTTTTTTTTGTTTAAGAAACCCACAATATCTAAAAATCAACCCCGAATGTCAACGCATGAGATTTAACAATAACACAGGAAAAAAAAACTTACTTGTAGAGTTAGAATCATCCGCTCTTGGATGTTAAAAAAGTGTTATTAACACATTATTGTTGGATATTATCATGAATTACGTACTCACCTACTTTAGCGACAGGAAAAATCCATTTTAATCTTCACTAAACGCTGCTGTAAATTTAATAAAGGGACACTTCCGCCATTCGCAGTTGAATCATAGAAATGCAACAATTAAAATTTCCGATTTTTGCCGATCAATACCGACCATCCCGTTATTGGGATATATTAAATATCACCCCATAAAAAAATGTTCAAGATCCACACAACAATTTATTGTTCAATAACTTATGAATAGGGCCGGGACGTATTATCCACGGACCCTCAATCATTGGCATTGCTTTGTGACGCACATTATCTTATCAAAATTTGCTTTATCGTCTGCCTACATTTATTTACGTACCACTAACAATTAAAGCATGAAAAATTTTTGGATTTTGACGTGATTCTATGTTGTTTTTTTTCTTGTCTAAATTCATGAATTTCTCTTGTTCATTCTAATTGTCAAAAAAGCACTATATAAAAATTCCATATTTTTTTTATCCATGATGTGGAATGTTTAAAATTATTCACATTTTTAACAATAAAAATCTCAAATTCATGGTAAAATTTCTCACAAAACATCGTTGACTTATTTATGACTATCAGATTTTGCCCGCTTGCTGTTACTTCGCAAAGTAAGATATATTCACTACATGAAACTTTTGAAACAAAAATTTAAACGAATATTTGATTCGTAAATTGGCTTGTTATAGATAAAGAAAGTTTTACAATTAGATGACAACTTGTTGAATGCCAAGTAAAATGCAAATTTCAAACACTTTTTTGCACTATATAAGACGATATTCCTAAACAGAACTATTTTAATAGAAAAATCAAACAATACTCGAATAAAAAAACATTAAGGAAGGACAGTTGATTAATAAAATAAACATTTTTAAAATCAATATGCAAATTAGTTAAACCTCAAGAGTTATATTGCCTAGAGGTCTATAATATATAATACAGATATTGACACTTTAGAGTAAATTGATATAATGTAAATTCGTCGGAGAATTGAACTCCAATTTCGTGTTAGTTCAAATAGATTGCATAATATAGGATTTACTTAATTAGCTATTATGTTTCTTTTAGGCTTCAAATGTTGAATTTATAACTAAATTCTATTTTCCCATTTTTACACTATATTAATTTGATCTTGTAAATTGTACCCTGCTCTGTCACCTATGAAATAAAAATAATTGTACGGAAAATAAGAATCTACGTAGATAGAAATAGTCTTTTAATTAAGTGGCAGCAGACGAATTTTCGTTGAACTTTTAAAAGGTAAGCTTAAACATTAATTCAATACTTATATGCAGCCATCAATTTTGAGTTCTTTTGTAGTTTATTGATGTCTATCGCATCTACTACTCCCTAGCTATTGTGATGATAGCCAAACCAATAGGGTGGCGTTTAAGCTAGCTTAAAATTTTAAGCTAGCTGCAATTATGGACACGCAAGGAAAATAAGAGTTACTCCCCTTGAACCATGAAAGCAACGATAATGGCTAGTATAATATATTAATATACATTTTTAGCCACGCATAATCTGGCAACCCTGAAACTGAGGTAAAATTTTTTAGGGCTTTTGAATGAGATATGAATTACTGAAATCGGAAAATGGAAGCGAAGTTGCTTGGACACACACACGCACAAACACACATACACTGTACTTTATATATAAGATCGAATGATCTATTATGATATGTCTCTAATTTCTATTTCGTTATATTTCGTTAATTTTTTATTTTTACTAGCTGAATTGTTCATTTATATTGTATATGATGCATTATTGTACATATTAATAGGTTACAATAAAATTTGCATTTTATGTGAATAGTACTTTATGAAAATGTGGGAGGTAACGCAACAACTCAACTGATGATAGCAGGCAGGAACAAAGAAACCGTGAAGAACCCCCCCTCGTGTCACACGTCCAACCTTCTCACGAGCCGAAAGCTCTCTCATCCGAAACAGCAAAACGAGCCTGCTTTATACAGCCGAGAACCGACTACGATTTGCATGCGAATGACGAGACAACGAGATTTCGCGTTAACTAACCGAGACCGCCCGGCATTAAAATATGGGTGACGCCATTTTGGTTCCTTTTACCGTTGGGAGAACCGCAGTTTGCACACTGCACAGATTCGCACGCGTTTCCGAGGTAAGCCATTTTCACAATTTTCCCCACAGAAAATTAGCATGTAGGGTACACTTTAACATAGATTTAGGTGGCATATAATAGATTAGGGGGTATATCATAGTTTCGGGCGGGGAGGAAGTAGCCTGACCCTAGTTATTATGACTGAGGTGTGATATGTGAGAAATAAGAATTTTTTTTACTAAATATTCATCCAATAAAAGGCTAGGGAACCACACAAGGTAGATGGTTACTGAATGAGATTGTATGAAAAAGCGGAACTAAGTGTAGATTATGAGGATATGTATGATAGACAAGGGTTGACACTAAACTTGAAAAGGTTAACATTGTATTGGTCAGGGAAGTAACCTCTTAGGTGTCTGTTCCACAAAATAAAGGTTCCCAAAAATTATCTGTATACGTGTAACGTCTCCCTTACCATTAGATAAAGAAGATATGTAAAATAAGGTATAATATATATTTTAAAAAAATCCACATTATAACTAAAAACGTTTGCATACATTTCTCTCGTTGGGACAATTATAAACTCTTCCCCATATATATATATATATATATATATATATATATATATATATGTGTGTGTGTGTGTGTGAACATTGAAGTCAACACTCAGAGGCGACAGTCTGTTTCATGCTGGACGCAATCGTCAGGCGGCCTGAAGATGACGGCCTGACGATTGCGCCTAGCATGAAACAGCCAGTCGCTTCTGAGTGTTGACTCCAATCTTCACTTGTATATTTATATTTACATACGCTCTATCTCTGATATTGAGCGCTTTATCCCATAAATATAGAACACAAAACTATATTTCTTCATATATATATATATATATATATATATATTTAGTTGGATAGATGTGAGTTTGTGACCCAGGGTCACAAACTCACATATATCCAACCAAATATGTTAACCAAATATCTTATATCTCTGATATTGAGCGCTTTCTAATAAGTACCATACATATAATATATAAATAATTATACATATATATATATATATATATATTTATTTATATTTATATTCACACACACACACACACACACGCACACACACACACACACACACACACACACACACATATATATATATATATATATATATATATATATATATATATATATATATTTTACTTATTTGAGAATATGGTTCCATCGATTAAAATATATGGTTCCATCAAATGATTAAATTTATATTATTTATGCTCTGTTGATTTGCAATGATCACTGCTTTGTAAAAATAAAAATATCAATATGAACACTTACTGTCCTTTCTTTTTATATATATATATATATATATATATATATATATATATATATGCACGTAGAGGTTCTCCAAAAAGTTGGATGTATAATGAGTAAGTTTATATTTACTTATAGTCTGATATATTTTTCAACATAATCTCTACTTTTCTGTACAGATTATAACTGTGCCTGTCTGCATCCTCGTAGATTAGCAACCGATAGTAAGAAATAAATATTAATACAAAAATATTATTATAAAATAAAATGTACCAATCTTTAATCAAACTGACAGTTTAAAAGACAAAAAAAGCAAAAAGGAATTCTATACGAAGAAGGATGAGCGCGAAAATGGTAAAGTCTGAGAAATAAAGAGACTCTTTATCTAGGGGAGATAATCCGAAAGATTTTTGCTGTAATTCGTATAAGAACGCCAAGGCCAAAACGATTAAATGGTACTCAATAGTTGGCCCTGCTTTGACGCGTACAGGGATCGAATTTGACAAGGTCTGCCTGAAGGGGTCTGGCACTTTGACACAAAAGGTGACCACGGGCCACGGTTTTCTTCGAACTGGCTTATCTTTCATTCTACGACGTTGGCGACTGAATCATTTTAGCGGTGATGTGCTGCCCGAAAATCGAGATAAGAGGACATGATTACGACAGATTTCTCGGGGAGATGGCTGTAAAATCTTATCTTATTTCTACTTAACATCTACGTACGTTTCTTTCGCTATTGTATTTTTTTTCTTTTTGGTTATATATTTTATTTTAATTTTATTTTTATATATTTTTATTTAGTTTTGCTCTTCTCTCTTTGCTAAACTTTTTTTTGCCTCTACAGGAAGAGCATCTTAGAAATGAGTGTAAAGAGTCGATTTTTTTTTCGTTTTAAAAGATGACTTATATTAGCACTGAGTGTCGGCCTAGAAATGCGTAGTTGATTCCCTAGAGTGAAGCACTCCATAAATTATAGCTTGTCATAAAAGTGAAGCAATTTATCTGAGACTCGCCATCTGGGGATTAATCTGAAACGCGCTAATTAGAGATTTTATCTCAAAGAAGCATCTGCAATGTTATTGGTCCTGACAGAGCATCTCGGCATCATTTCTAGCGTAATGTAACAGAACTATGAATTTTTCTATATTTTCATGGTAATTGTTCTGATAAGTTTTTCTCTTTGGTATTCAGACTTTATTAATTTTAATGCAGTACACGATTGGCAGTTAGGTCCCCTCGTTTTACTATTGAAATGTCTCGATGTAACTATAGCTTCTAGGATAATAGTTTATTCTCTTCTTCTTCTCTGTGAAACTCCCTTCCAGTTTCTAATTTCCAGTCACTTTTGATCTTGGAATCTTTAAATGCAAACGTCATCATAATATTCTTTCTTCCTGATCTTTTTACATTTTTCCCTCCTTAATAATGTTTTTTTTCTGTCATATTCCCTCACATTAAGCGCCCATTGCATCTATTTCTGCCAAGAGGTAGGTTTTCAAGACTTTCTGTGTCTAGGCTGATTGTCATTAAGCAGTCTTTGAAAAAAAAAACTGGCATGTTCATTGAAATATGTTTTTATATATATTATGGCTAGGATTTCGTATCCGAATAAACATATCTGCAAGAGCAGCTAGCCAATTTCTGCTTAAGCACATTAATGTTCCTTCAACGCCTAGAGAATTAGTGTAAGCTTGGATAGGTGGCTGGAAAATGGATACTCGCCCAGGTTTTTAATCTCATAGGCAAGTTTCATTGCTAATTGGATTCGTTACACGTAAATACACTTGGGTAAGGTTTGAACCCACTTCTTCTCGCCTCAACTAACGAGTGATGTAATGCATAACGGATCGGAATAGTTTATCGGAGAGCCGAGTTCCAATTCCGGTTGGGTTCATCATGTTCACTAAACGCGCAAATACCATTAGGAAAGTTATGGATTCACCTCTTCGTAAGTCTTGTATCACTAAACCATTATTACCTTTATAAAAATTATTAAAATTTAAACATATTTTCTGGCTCTAAAAAAACTTTAATGGGTTGATAAACCATAAAGAAATGAATCAATCAAAAATCGGCCAAATATTTCAGCCACAAAATAGATATTATTTAATAAATTTTACTATAACTCCAAACCAAACATGTTCGCCATTTGAGAGTAGGAAGATGGTGTTGCGCCAATATTCCTAGCTGCATTTGCACAGATAGATAGATAGATATACATATTAATCATCAAGCAAGTCAATTTACTTTCCGATTCGTCTGTCTTATAACTTTAAATTTTCAAATTTATCCCAGTTTTTTTTTTCTTGTTTCAGAAATATTCCTTTTTTTTTCCTTTTTTTTTTTTAATTTTTCAAAACGACATTTTTTCAGTTGTAGTCGGTTTTCTCCAGGCAATTTTGTCTCACTATATATATTTTTTTAAATATATCTTCCCTGCTTCTTCTGTAAGCCCGGATTTCTTGATTTTAAAAACAAATAGCTTTGCAGGCGAGCTATTATCTTCATTTTCCTACAAATCTTCACATAGATTTCTTATTCTGTAAACTAACATCTTTGCTTCTTTTATTTTATTTACTTATTTTTCTTTTTTTTTGCCCACAAATAAGGGACACGATTATCTTTCCGTTTTGCAAAAAAAAAAAAGACAAAAACAAAAAAAAAAAATTAAAAAAATAAAAATAAAGAAAGAATTCCCCTATTTATTTTTAATTCCAGTTTCATATTTTCAGTTTTCGTAATTTGATTTTCCAAACAGCTTTTTTCTCCTTTTTTCCCCTACAATTTCCTCTCCTTAAATCATTTCAACTTTTCTGTTGTCCTTCTGTTCCCAAAAGTTGCACGCGGTTTAAATGCCATCTATTCTTTCCCTTTTTTTTTATTGAGGATGTGAGGGTGGTGTAATGGATAAATTGATATCAGTGAGCCGCGTTCGATTTCCGGTGAAATTCGTTACATTCACTTAGGCGCTACTAGCTTTGAAAGAGTGCGCCTCGATCCCCTAGCTATGGATTAAATAGTATGACTTGCATCTGGAAAAAGTCATTTTTATTCTGTAGTGAAATTATTAATTCTCTTAATATGCTTAATTCGCAAAAAACAAAATTATTCTTACCATCCGAAATATGTTTATATTTTAAATAATCCACAAGTTCGACAATATTATTTACATTCAGACGATTGTCTTCAATTTGTTGTTGTTATCACAAATTTTCGGCCGTTGTACGCTCCGGCTTTCATCAGGAGTATACCGTTCTGTATAACCTCCAGGGAATT
Source organism: Acanthosepion pharaonis (assembly GCA_903632075.3). Taxonomy (NCBI): domain Eukaryota; kingdom Metazoa; phylum Mollusca; class Cephalopoda; order Sepiida; family Sepiidae; genus Acanthosepion; species Acanthosepion pharaonis. The sequence continues at coordinate 392,645 of CAHIKZ030001902.1, read as the reverse complement.
CTGAACTCTACCCTTTATTTAGTCTACGGTAGACTGTTCTCATATATATATATATATATATATATATATATGTTGTGTGTGTGTGTGTCTGTCTGTGTGTGTGTGTGTGTGTGTGTGTGTGTGTGTTGGCCTGTGTGTTGGCTTGTGTGTTATGTGTGTATTTTTGGCAGCAATGCTACTTTTATGAATATTTCATTGACTACAACAGACAAAGTGCTTTTATTTAGTTTTTTTTATACAATTTCTCATGTGTTCTAATTTTTTTTTTTCATTTCAGATGATAAATTATAAAAAAAAAACTGTCTAAATGCTCTTTTTTTCCGAGTACTTTCGTTTATACATTTAGCCATATTCAAGGATGAAATATTTTAATTGTTAAATAAGAAATAGTTCGTTGCATATATGTATTTATATAATGTGTCCATAAAGTTCGTGTGCATTTTAAAAGAATTATAACTTTATTTGTATTTGCGATAGAAATAATCTGTAAAACATGTTATAAAGTTTAATGTGACTATTTTTATGTATAGCGAAAATAACTAATGTGATTTCAGGCATTAACGTGAAATAGTTGGCAAATGTTTTCCGTGAACTGCAAAATCGTATTACCCTTTGTATTGCTAATGATGGAGGACATGTGGAAACTTAAATAAAATTTCAATAAAACCTTCAAAAGTATATAGATTAACTTCTTTCTTTATATTTTTTACAAATTATTTCTATCGCAAATATAAATAGAGTTATAATTTTTTTTCAAGTGCACACGAACTTTATGGACATCCTATATATATATGTGTGTGTGTGTGCGTACATCATATATTTTTTAATTTTAGTTAATCAGTTATTGCTCTTTCTACTGATCTCTACTTCCTAGCCCAGGGATTGAATCCACAATTACTATGTTACTATATTCACGTTTCACGGCTTTAAGCCACTAGGCCATTGTCCCGCTGGCAAGGTAGGTTATATATACGTAAAAGGTGTTTGGAAAATCAAATTACGAAACTGAAAATATGAAATTGTAACAATTTTCTCATAGCTGAAAAAAGAGACTTGAAGCGATAGATAGATGCTTCTACTGACCAATGACTATAGAAACAAGGAAAAGATACCTGAATTTCTATGCAATATCTATCCTATATGACAGATAATACTACACAATTTTGTCAGAGAAGAGAATTGAAGCAACATATATATGCTTCTTCAGACGAATGGCCATAGAAACAATGGAAAGTGTGTTGAATTTAAATGCAATATCTTTTTCCCAAAGAGGAAAAGCTGCTATGGTGTTATACATATAGACAGATGACCTGGTGTTATAAATATAGACAGATGATCTCTTGTTATAGTATTATGGTGTTATACATAATTTTATCTAGTTTTGCTTTTATTAATTATGATTTAACACATGATCTGATAATCTTATAGCTATTTCTGTAGTTTAGTAGCTATTTCTGTAATATTTATGTTTTTACAGAGTTTTCATTTATCGAATACAGTAAAAAGAAGCATATTTTGATTGTGATGATTGCTAATAAGAATTCTGGTTTGAAAATATTTTCTATTCAATGTATCAACTTCATTTGTATTTATTCTTGAAATAGTAAGGTTTGAAATACTAAGATTTTGAAGGAATAACCTTCGTATTTCTGTAGATTTTTTCAGACGATATTTAAAATTAAATGTTTAATAATTGGTTAAAAGCTATGAATTTAAATTATGGTGGCAGTATTCATCTCATCAAACCCCAGGCTTCGCACTGAGGGCAATGTTGATATTCTAAAACATCTGAAAAAAAAAATTAAGAGTTTAACACTTTCTTCTTTCAGAGTCTGTCTATATTTCTGAGATGAGGTATTATGTACAGTATTTACATTAGTCGGACTATTGTCCTCATCTTTGTCGCCATATTTGTCACAACGTTTCGGCCGTTGTACGCTCCGGCCTTCTTCGGCCTCAGGGACACATGACACAGTGGATAAAGGCGTTGGTTAAATCCAGTGACAGACCCAAAGAAGGTGAGTTCAATTCCTGTTTAAGGCAGTGGAGAAATTTCAGAGGGAAAATTAGCAGGAGATAACTGATAACTGACATCCATCAAACATGGCACGTAGAACTAGAACATTCTTCCCCAGTGATCGAAATAAAGGGTTCAGTTCGAAATTCCAACCACCTGAAGAAGGCCGGAGCGTACAACGGCCGAAACGTTGTGACAAATATGGCGACAAAGATGAGGACAATAGTCCGACTAATATAAATACTGTACTTTCTTCTTTCTTTTTTTTAACTCATGAAACTGTCTTATTTCTTACTACTTTGCTTAGTTTCCATCAACCGAGAAATTTAATGGACCCCTGCTATCCCAGTTTAAAATAAATATCATCCTGCAATGCCCAAACACGCTACAAGAAATTGTTAACTGAAGAAGGAGCACGAGAGCCAACTATATGATATTTCTCGGGAAATTTATTTAGTGCAAACATTTGTAAGGCCTAGTTTTAACGGATGAAAAAGCAATTACGAAAATTAATTCTCAGCCTTCAAAATTAACTCCGGGAAGCGGCCTAAAGTAGGTTCATCATTGCATGAAGCGATCCTAAAAGAAAGTAAAACCGGGACCTCAGAAATCACTCGACATTAACGTTAATTGCATTACAATCGATAACGTCGCAACATTCATTATCTTTTAGTCTCGTTGCTACATAGTAATTTTTCTTACCTTCTATTTTCGTTATTTATTTTTTTTTTTTTATTGCTTTCTCCTCCCTTTTTGGCATCATTTCTTCTCCCTTTTCGACATAATAATTTTCATTTTGGCAATATTCTTCTCTCCTTTCGGCATTGTTCTTCGCAAATTTTTTTTTCTGTCTTTTCGTCAGCATTCTCTTGTGGAATTATTCTTTTTCTCCTTTTGGCGTTATTCATTTCCCGTTTCTACTACGTTTGCGAAAATATTCTTCTCTCTTTTCGACAGGATTTTTCTTTCTTTTTACATTATTCATCTCTAGTCGATATTCTTCTTCACTCTTTTCGACGTTCTGTTTCTCCCTTTCAGCGTCATTTTCTCTCTTTTCATAACCTTCTCTCTTCTGATATCCTTCTCTCTTTCACCATTATTCTTCTTCTCCCTTTTTGCTTTATTATTCTCTCTTTAGGCTTTATTCTTCTCTCTTGTCGCAGACTGTCTCTCTTTTGAGATCATTCTTACTTTCAACATTATTATTATGTCCTTGGCTTCATTCTTCTCTCTTTCCATTAATTCTCTCTTTTTGACATCCTTCTATCTTTCAGAATTCTGCTTCATTTTTGTGCTTTATTCTTCTCTCTTTCCATTAATTCTCTCTTTTTGACATCCTTCTATCTTTCAGAATTCTGCTTCATTTTTGTGCTTTATTCTTCTCTCTTTCCATTAATTCTCTCTTTTTGACATCCTTCTATCTTTCAGAATTCTGCTTCATTTTTCTGCTTTATTCTTCTCTCTTTCCATTAATTCTCTCTTTTTGACATCCTTCTATCTTTCAGAATTCTGCTTCATTTTTCTGCTTTATTCTTCTCTCTTTCCATTAATTCTCTCTTTTTGACATCCTTCTATCTTTCAGAATTCTGCTTCATTTTTGTACTTTATTCTTCTCTCTTTCCATTAATTCTCTCTTTTTGACATCCTTCTATCTTTCAGAATTCTGCTTCATTTTTCTGCTTAATTCTTCTCTCTTTTCCATTAATTCTCTCTTTTGACATCCTTCTATCTTTCAGAATTCTGCTTCATTTTTGTGCTTTATTCTTCTCTCTTTCCATTAATTCTCTCTTTTTTGACATCCTTCTATCTTTCAGAATTCTGCTTCATTTTTGTGCTTTATTCTTCTCTTTCCATTAATTCTCTCTTTTGACATCCTTCTATCTTTCAGAATTCTGCTTCATTTTTGTGCTTTATTCTTCTCTCTTTCCATTAATTCTCTCTTTTGACATCCTTCTATCTTTCAGAATTCTGCTTCATTTTTGTGCTTTACTCTTCTCTCTTTCCATTAATTCTCTCTTTTGACATCCTTCTATCTTTCAGAATTCTGCTTCATTTTTGTGCTTTATTCTTCTCTCTTTCCATTAATTCTCTCTTTATGACATCCTTCTATCTTTCAGAATTCTGCTTCATTTTTGTGCTTTATTCTTCTCTCTTTCCATTAATTCTCTCTTTTTGACATCCTTCTATCTTTCAGAATTCTGCTTCATTTTTGTGCTTTATTCTTCTCTCTTTCCATTAATTCTTTTTGACATCCTTCTATCTTTCAGAATTCTGCTTCATTTTTCTGCTTTATTCTTCTCTCTTTCCATTAATTCTCTCTTTTTGACATCCTTCTATCTTTCAGAATTCTGCTTCATTTTTGTGCTTTATTCTTCTCTCTTTCCATTAATTCTCTCTTTATGACATCCTTCTATCTTTCAGAATTCTGCTTCATTTTTGTGCTTTATTCTTCTCTCTTTCCATTAATTCTCTCTTTTTGACATCCTTCTATCTTTCAGAATTCTGCTTCATTTTTGTGCTTTATTCTTCTCTCTTTCCATTAATTCTCTCTTTTTGACATCCTTCTATCTTTCAGAATTCTGCTTCATTTTTGTGCTTTATTCTTCTCTCTTTCCATTAATTCTCTCTTTTTAACATCCTTCTATCTTTCAGAATTCTGCTTCATTTTTGTGCTTTATTCTTCTCTCTTTCCATTAATTCTCTCTTTATGACATCCTTCTATCTTTCAGAGATCTGCTTCTTTTTGGGTTTTATTCTTCTCTCTTTGGATTTATTCTTCTCTCTTTGGATTTATTCTTCTCTCTTTCTATTAATTCTCTCTTTTGACACCTTCTATCTTTCAGAGATCTGCTTCTTTTTGGTCTCCATTCTTCTCTCTTTAGATTTATTCTCCCTTTCCATTATTTCTATCTTTTGACATCCTTCAATCTTTCAGAATTCTGCTACATTTTTGTGTTTTATTCTTCTCTCTTTCTATTAATTCTCTCTTTTGACATCCTTCTATTTTTCAGAATTCTGCTTCTTTCTTTGAGGTTTTTATATTCTTTCTTTGGCTATATTCTCCCCAATTTCATTAATTCTCTCTTGACATCCTTCCATCTATCAGAATTATGTTTCTTTCTTTGTGCCTTTTTTTCTCTCTTTCGTTTTATTTTTCTCTCTTTTCGTATTCTTCTTTTACAGCATTGTTCTTCTCTCTTGGCTTTGTTTTTCTCTTTTTGGCTTTATTTGCTCTCTTTTCGAATCCTTCTTTCTTTTGAGATCCTTCTCACTTTTCATCAGTATTGTTCCTCTATTTGACTTTATTCTTCTTTCATTTCACAACATTCTCTCTTTCGATACCCTTCTCATTTTTTAGTATTCTTTTTCATATTTTGCTTTTATTTTTTCTATCTTTTTTGTCATTTTTCTTTCTTTTCGATGTACATCTTTACTTTCGTCTTTCTTCTTCTCCCTTTTTCTGTTGCATTCACGTCTCTTTTGTTTTTATTCGTCTCTCTTTTTATTATTATTCTTCTCTATCGGGTGTGTATTACTCCGCTTTCACTTCATTAAATTAGATATTACATAGTTGTTCGGTAATCTTTTCTTTTCTTTTTTCTCATGTTTTAATGCTTTATATATTTTAAGAAATGAATCTTTCAGGATTCAAAAGCGCCTTAAGATTTCCTTTTCACATTTTACGTTAGATTTAATTGTATTTTATCAATGAAACGTTACTTTTAGTGGATAACTATATTTGAGTTGTCGCTTCGTTTATTTATTAACCCTTGGGGCCTTGCGTTCCTGAAAAATTTTAAACCTTCTGCCTGCTCATGAGTTAAAATTTGCAAATAATTGGTATTTCATGTTTTACGGTAGATATAAAAAATAGTTACAGATGTTTACCCACCGATCAACCTATGGCTGGGCATTAAGCCATTTTTCTCTACCACTGTTCAAACCAGTGGCTGGGCATTACGTATTTTTTTTTTTTCTCTACCACCGGTAAAACGGTGGTCTGGGCTCAAAGGTTTAAACAATATATTTCTTTTCGCCTAGCGACCTGAATATTCCAGAAATTTTATTAAACCTCCGGCGGGATTCGAACCTGCGACCACGTTGCAGGAAAAAAATACTGTCATTAGATCCAACATGCTTTACATCAACGCAGCAACGGAGAGTGTTACCTATCGAGAAAGGCCGAAAAGTGCCTTATAAATATTTCCATATTCTCGGAAGCCTATCTGCTCAATTTCGTATCCGTACGTAAATAAACCAATGGATTAATCGAACTGATTTTATCGTTTAAACGTAATTTTTAGGGAATAATTGATAGGCGACGTACTCCGTGGCTGAAAGGATCTGGGGCGCGTCAAATCCTACTGGTGAGTGATATTTTCTCAATAATGTTTGTTGAATATTCAGGCCATCAGATAACAATTATTAGATAAACATTTAATAAATAAACGGAGTTTACTCAAATGTGGGTGTTCACTAAAAATATCGTTTAAATGAAAGCAAAACAATGAAGGAGATACTTCAGGCAACAGATATACGGTTCTACAGAAGAATTCTTAGAATAAGAGCAAGTAAACCTGTGAGTAACGAAAATTGAAGCAAAACCAGACAGTGGGAATTTATAGAGCACTTAATTAGGAATAAGGACAAATAGCCACTCACATGCGATATTAAAGGCTAGAGAAACACAGAGAAACAGTTTATAACCTACGTAAAGATCTTGTGTCAATGATTGGCAGAAAATGGCTTTGGAGAGATAAAAAAAAATGGCAAAATTTAATGAGCAAGAAGATTATTTTTTTATTTATTTATTCCTTTTTTTTTTCTTGTACTATAATTGTTTCTCTTTCCTAAGATATTGTAAACCTTGGCGGTAATATTTCGTTAGGGCTTCTCTGGAGATATACGGATGGTTTCCCCTTCTCTTCCTTTTCATTCGTTTTTTATTTATTAATTTCCTTTCTTATTTTTGTTTTCTTCTTTTAATTTCCTCCTATTCTTATTTTCGTTTTCTTTTTTTTCGTCTTATTTCATTTGCTTTTTTTTCTTTTCGTTTTCTGCTTCTCTACTTTTCGTTTTCATCTTTTCCTTGTTTTCATTTTCTTCTTTTGGTTTTATCTTTTCTTTTCGTTTTCATCTTTTCCTTCTTTTGCTTTATTTCATTTTCTTTTTTCTTTTCGTTTGCATCTTTTTCCTTTCTTTTCCTTCTTTTTCTTTTCTTCTTTTCCTTTTCTTGCTCTCTTTTTTCTTCTTCTCGTTTTCTTTACGTTCATTTCATTTTCTTCTTTTTCTTCTTGTCGATTTCTTCTTTCCTTCTTTTCGTTTTCTTTTTTCTTTCATTTCATGTTCTTTTTTCCTTCTTTTCATTTTCTTCTTTTCGTTTCCTTCGTTTCGTTTTTTTCTTTACATTCTTTTAACTTTTTTCTTCTTTTCGTTTTCTCCTTTTCCTTTTCTTCGTGTCTTTTTCTTCTTTTTCTTCTTTTCTTTTCGTTTTCTTCTTTTCGTTTTCTTCTTTTTCTTCTTTTCGTTTTCTTCTTTTCCTTCTGTTCATTTTCTTCTTTTCTTTTTCTCCTTTTCCTTCTTTTCATTTTTTTCTTTTCTTTTCGTTTTCTTCTTTTCGTTTTCTTCTTTTACTTCTTTTCATTTTCTTCTTTTCGTTTTAATCTTTTCTTCTTTTCGTTTCCTTCTTTTTGTTTTTTTCTTCACATTCTTTTCACTTTCTTTTTTCCTCTTTCCGTTTTCTTCTTTTTTCTTTTCGTTTTCTTCTTTTTTTCTCTTCGTTTTCTTCTTTTTGTTTTTTTTCTTTACCTTCTTTTCTATTTCTTCTTTTCTTCTTGTGGTTTTCTTCTTTTCGCTTTCTATGCGTCCCCCCCACCCTGGAAGCATTGCCATCCATTTTTTTAAATAAAACAAACTAGAATTTCAGTCTCTCACTTTCCTTCCCTTCTCGTTTACTTCTGTTTTTTTATCCCGACATCTTTTGCCTCCGACTACAATTTATCATTCAATCTATTGGACCTTTTTTTCAGTTTCGACATTCCTCTTAGGAAAGCTTTTCGTATTTTCCTATCTTTGTATCCTGCAATCATGAATTCTTTCATCTGTCGATCTCAGTCCATCCATATCTTATCTCTAAATCTCGGGACACATATACGCAAATATATGTGAGTAACGACGAAGTCTTAAAGAATATTGAAAACAAAATGGCACTCAGAATCAGAAAGAGACAGTAAACATTTCTAGCGCGTATAAAAAGAAAAAAACGGCTTGGAAAATTTGACACTCACAGGACATATTGAAGGAAAGAGCGATAAAGGAAAACAGTGCATAGACTACGATAACAAGCTTGTGTCAGTGGCTAGCAGAACCGGGTCTTGGACAGATAATAAAAAGATGGATTTTACTAAGAGCTACAGCGAACAGAAAATTGTGGAGAGCCTGAAGATTATGGTACAAAGAAAAAGAAGAAGAAGAAGAAGAAACATGAGGCTATATAATTCTTTGATAAGATGAAGAACTAGAAGAATCATGAAGCTGTAAAATTGTTGAAGAAGAAAAAGAAATTGTTATATAGAAAGAAGAAGAAATTCTTATATAGGTAAAAGAAGAAATTGTTTTAGAAGAAGAAGAAGAAGAAGAAGAAGAAGAATCATCATGAAGCTATAAAATTGTTATAGAAGGAGAAGAAATAGAAGAAGAAGAAGAAAAAGAAGAAGAAAAAGAAGAAGAAAAAGAAGAAGAATAGAAGAAGAACCATGAGGTTATAAAATTCTTATAGAAGAAGAAGAAGAAGAAGAAGAATCATGAAGCCGTAAAATTGTTATATAGGAATAAAATGTTGCTGCCGGCACTTGAGTTTGAACATAGATCGCCAGTGAGCAAACACAGGCGATCCCATTATTGAATTAAATAGTCCACGGGACCATAGAGGAAACACATGAGTAGAAGTTAGCGTGTCGTCTAATTGATCGCCATTTCTAGTCTATCCTCTATTACTACTCGAATCACTATTTCTACTCTATTCTCTATTACTATATGGACCATTATTCTCTACTCTATTCACTATATACCATTTCTCTATTCGGATCACTATACGGATTACTGTTCGAGCGAGTCTTATAAAGCAAGTACTATTAGTGCGAGTGATATTCGAAGGAGTCTGGCAGCAGTATTGTTCAACGGCGTTACTATAGTTTTATCTGCGATTATAAAGTTCTATTACAACGAGCATTACGAAAGTGACAACGAGGATATCGATGACATCACAAACATAGCAACGAGTTTTCGTTGACATCACAAAAATGGCAATGAGTGTTCGTTGACATCACAAAATAACACAGTACCTAAACTTTAAGAATTTCATTGTAATATTAGTCTGTCAACGAAGTCTCATCGATATACAGTTGAGTTGGATAGATATAACCGTTAGTTCTCTGCTAACAGTTTCTTTTCTCGCCCTTCTAGTTTGTGGAACTCCCTTCCGGCTGCATTGTCTCCAGCCAAGTTTTATCTTCAATGAAATATCTTCAATTTAAAATGAAAATGCCAATCGTTATCTATTGTCCAAATTGATTACTCTTCTTCTCTTTTCACTCCGTAGTGATATCTTTTTTTCTTTATTCTTCCACACACGTTATGTCTCAGTGGCTTTAATGCCTTGCTTGGGGTGAACTTGATTAAAATAGAAAAAAAAACACATACCTATATTCAGAAATTGCATTTTCTAGGGAACATAATGAGGAAAGATGGCTTAGAAAATTTTATATTCACAGGACATGTTGAAAAAAATAGAAATTATTTCTCGTACTCTCTCACCCTCTCTGTCTCTCTCTCTTTATATATATATATATATATATATATATATATATATATATATATATATATATATATATTTCACCCTAGCAAGGCGGGAAGCCACTAGCACGCAAGGGGTTATAGAGGATTTGGAGCGAGAGCAGATAGGAATGATAGAGGAAAGGATGAAGAGAAGTATAGTGGATAGATCAAGGCAACTGGAGATGTCGATTGACATTACATTTGAATAGTTGGAGATTATAGCTATCAGGGAAACAGGAATAGGGAAGGGAGTTCCACAGGCGAGAGGTGCGAGACATGAAGCTATTGGAGTAGAAGAGGCGACTACATTTAACAGTTTCAACAGTGAAAGGGTTAGAGCGGGATGACCCTTGAATTTGTGAAGTCTTGGAACCAGCGAAAACAGCTCATCGGAGCAATTACCATGAGAGTATTTCTAAAAAAGACAGAGAGAGGCGACTACAGGCGAGATGCCAGATAAAGGGCCAATTATATTGCATATCCGTCTCTGGATCTTATCAAGACCATATATGGCAGCAATACCCCATGCAAGGGCGAATGGTTGATTGGTAGATTTGAAGGATCGATTCTGGGGAGAAAAATTTCCTGGCGCGGCGCAAGGAGCCAACTTTACTTGCGGTTTGAGGAAGTGGGATACGAATGCCCGTTTGAATCCCTTCTCTCCCAACCCCAGCTTTGCGTTCAGTGAAAGAAGCAGCTTGGTGAAGGTAGCATATATATATATATATATATATATATATATATATATATATCAGAGTGATCCAAAAGTAATGTGGACAGTTGGTTGATATTTATTTCCAACAAGTTGGGGCTCCTGCACGTTATTCAAGAACAGTATCTTGATAAAACATTTTCCGACAAATGGTTTGGCTGAAGATGTACAATTCATTGGCCCGCAGGTTCACCTGACTGGATTTGTTTTTTATTTTGCGGATGACCCAAGGACAAACTTTAGAGTAGAAAACCACGATGTATTGTTGATTTTAAAAAATACGTCAGAGATCATTTCCAGAAATTAATTCAGAAATTCACTTGGGTAAAAATGTTTGTCGAAGCGTAGAAGGTTAAGTTCAAAGCTGTGTTAATTGTGATGGACAGTAGCTTGAGCACCTGAGTTGAAAACATTTTTAGGCCTTTTGTATTGTATTACTGTACATAATACAATTTAATTTTAAATGTAATTAATAATCGTTTATCAAAATTTAATTGTATAAATATGTAATCTCAAAATCATTAACTGTTCAACTGCTTTTGGTTCACCATATATATATATATATATATATATATATATATATATATATATATATATTCAGAGGGAAAATTAACAGGATATAACTGATAACTGACATCCATCAAATATGGCACGTGGACTAGAACAGTCTACCCCACTAAACGAAATAAAGAGTTCAGTTCGACATTCCAACCATGTGAAGAAGGCCGGAGCGTACAACGGCCGAAACGTTGTGATAAATATGGCGACAAAGATGAGTACAATAGTCCGAATAATGTAAATAATAATATAATAATATATATATATATATATATATATATATATATATATATATATAAGAGGAATCAGAGAGCCTTGTTCGAATTCCTGGAGAATCCGTTTCATTCACTAACGTGCTACTGTCCTTGGGAAAGGTATGAATCCTTTTCTTCTCCCCTCAGCTATATACATACATAGGGTGAACCAAAATACATGGCCAGTAGGTTGAATAGGATTTGTATTTTTGTTATACTGTAACTATAAAAGCAGTACGTGAGTATCTTGAAACATTTCCCTCGAAATGGATTGGCTGAAGCGTTGGTTATTCAAACAATTACATCAGTGATACATTTCAAGATAAAGATTCTTGTGTAAAAATGATTGTCGAAGTTTCAGCACCTGCGTTGATAATATATTCAGTGCTTTTGTATTGTATTATAGAATACAATAAAATTTAATTGTAGATGTAATTAATAATTGTTTATCAAATTTTAATTGTGTTATTATGTAATCTCAAAATAAATGTTATTTACTGTCCTACTACTTTTGTTTATTTTTGTATGAGTGTATATATATATATATATATATATATATATATATATATATATACGTGTGTGTGTGTGATAAGATTAAAATTGAATGATAATCATTTATCAATCTAACATTTTTCACTTTTATGAAAGCTTCATCAAAGAATGAGATATAAAGAGAAAAAACGAATTTCTGGTATTTTGTTATCGCATTGTTCAGTTTTCATTTGTTAAGCAGGTTTCACGTGAATTTGACTTGTTAAGCAGTGTTAGTATAATTTATTACGTTCCAAACTCAAGGAGAGACGATGCATTCTTTCGAAGCTCCAAAAATTTAACGGATTACACGCCTAAAAGTCAAGACTTAATTTTTTCCTTATGTATATAAGTGTATTCTAATCCTAGTTTGTTTGTCTGGGATTCCCATGATAATTTATATTCGCAAGTGGGTGTGTTTATATGTGGTGGTTGTTCACATGTTGATTTGGGAATGGTTTTATGTAAACACCGGTTGTGGTAGCCAAACATACGTTAAATGCTTTAAGACTGGCATTTAATAAAGGTTGGTTATGTAATATAATGTTTTGGGCGGGTATTTATTGTTGGTAAAATATTTATCAGGATTCCCTCTTAGTATTTTCTATGTAAAAAATTATCTTCTTTTTTGAATTAGGGTGGCATTTGTAAAATCAATGTTTTTATTTTTTTTTCTCCATACCGCATTCTCTTATTAAGCTTTAATAATATTGAAATTTGTTAGATTGACACACTTTTCCTATTTGTTCTTTATCCGAACATTCGATCGAATCCCGATCCATATTTGATCTTTATTTGATCCCAATTTACACACACACACACAGTTAGAGCAAAAGAGAAGATCAAGAAAAACAAAGATAGCAACTAGAGTAATTACATGTAAAAATATGCACGTTTGTTTAAGTTAAAAATCAGAAGTTTATTCAATAAAACATCTTCAGACACGAAATCAGGTTCGCGCTTTTGGAAGAGGCTGTCAGATGCTTAGTGGTCAAGTGGGCCATAATGTCTACGACAATGATGATTTTTATTATTATTCATCTCAATGCTCAATATTCACCCAAGCCAGGTCAGGGAAGCATTCTCATGCCTTTTTCACAAAGTTACAACATTTGCCCGAAAAACCTCATATTGAACACAATGGGATGAGGATGATATGCCGCTGTGTACATGATATTGTGAGATTTACCTGTAATGGCACGAACTGGTGGAAATAAGGATTGTAGATAGTCAGAAATGGTTCCATGAGAATAGTGATAGTTTCCATAGGCTTGTTGGAAAGGGGTTGTAGGCTGGAAGATAATTCATCATCCACAAGGCCGCGTAAAAGATTTTGGACTTTTTGTCGATATTGAAAAGATAGGAATGGGCAATTGCTTAAACGATTTTCCTTTTTTTTAACTGTGGTGTTCCACCACGTACAAGGCACTGGGATCAATCGAGATAGATGGTTAAAGAAGTAATGTAAGTAAATTTCACTCAACCATCCAGCACTTACAAGCACTCTCTCTTTCTTTCTTTCTCTCTCTCTCTCTCTCTCTCTCTCTCTCATACACACACACACACAGACACACACACACATACACACGCACACGGTTACTTTTTCTAGAAATTGTTGTTTTGTGGAAATATATTGTTGTTATTTTAAACAAAAAAATAGATAAATATGAACAGATTGCGATAGATAGATAGATGTGACGGGCAGTGATATGTACGAACGTATATATATATATATATATATATATATATATATATATATATATATATATATATATATGTATGTGTATGTGTGTGAAATGGACAAAGTCCGACAATTATTTTAAGACCTTTTTACGTTTAACATTCTTTTTATAGATACAAACATTTAAATAAATGCTCCTTTTATAATAAACAGTATTAAACAACATTTAGCACAGAAAATATTTGTCCTCCAAATTCTGTCGGAGGACGAATATATTCTGTGAAAATTTCTCGACATTCAGGCTGGTAAATGTTATTTAATACTGTTTATTATAAACAGAGCATTTAGTTAAATATTTTATCTATAAAAAGAATGTTAAACATGAAAATGTCATAATATATATATATATATATATATATATATCGATCGATAGCTAGATACGCGCAGACTGTGATAGATAGATAGATAGATAGATAGATAGATAGAAAAATTAATCAAGTCAGAATTTCACAAATGAGAGACACTTAGCAAAATTCTGGAAAATTTATCAGTGAAAAAAATATGACCGAGTCTCGCAAACAGCCCCTAGCGTTTCCTTCAACCTACTCACTAATGGGCGTACATGTAACGCCATCCAAACGGGACTTGATCACAATGGGTCGCCCTAACTCTCCTCACGACATTCGTTTCACTCGTACACATTTGAAGCCAATGATCTGTTCCGTATTATCTCGAATGCCTCAACATATCGGCCTATCTTTCTACGTTTGTTTATTTTTGAGGTTGCGTAAATTGGTACTCAGTGATTTTTTTTTTTACGAATCAAGATCATCGAAATATATTCTATAAATAAGAAAACAAACAATATTGAGCAAGTGGCGTACGTCATAGCTGCAGATCTGACCTGACGATATAAGATAATTGAGGACGCTCACCCTGGTCCGGGAAATTTATGCGACTCGTTAAAAGACCCGTTTCAAAACGAAATTACCCGAAATCGAAATGCACTTCTTGAGAAGGGGTCACTAATGGACACCGAAATTCAATTTGATACGCGAAGTGGTAAAAAAAAAATTAAATGAAATGTTTTAAATGCATCCAATTTTTGCGATAGAACTTCACCGAAATCACGGGTAATTAATTTATTTTATAAAAGGAATATGGTACCCAGGCAATTGACGCAAATGTAAGAAAATAGTAAACACCTACTTAGATATACATACATACATACATATTCGTCTTAGGAATACATTGTTTTTTTTTTTTCGGTGGTTCATACAAACATCTATCTATCTATCTATCTATATATATATATATATATACACACACACACACACATATATATATATATATATATATATATATGTGTGTGTGTGTGTGTGTGTGTTTATGATCGAGATATTTTATTGTATATATATATATATAGATAGATAGATTGATAGATAGAAAGAAATTTGATGATCGAGTTATTTTATTGTATATATATATATATATATATATATATATATATATATATATATATATATATGTGTGTGTGTGTGTGTGTGTGTGTGTGTGTGTGGCATGCATCCTGACGATTTGAAAGTAATATTCCTAGATATAGGATTTGTTTTTTACGGTTTATCAACCATTTAATAATTATTTAAGGCCGAAAAATATTTTAGGTTTTAAGAATAATTCTTTCTTTACATTCAAGCGATTTGGGAGAAAGAAAGAGAAAACGAAGAAAAAAGAAAGAAAAAATAATACGAAAACGGGTCATAGGCGAACACACACATAAACGGCTAGAATTGATAGGTAGCAGTTGTCGAAAATATCTAGGTCACCTACGAACAGGCATTTGACCGATTTCCGCGTGTCCAAGAAAAATGGAATTTTGTTATCAATTGGATGTCACTCAAGGAAAAGAAAGACCATTGTTGAACATTGACGAAACACAGAGTCTTCAGAATTAGAAAAATCCCACCCAAGAAGTTTTCACTGGCAAAATTTTTCTTTCTTTTCACAGAATAAACGCTTGCCCTGCGATAATAAAGATTTTCGTTATCAACACATGAGCCGAAAGGAAAATGATATTTATTTATTTCGCTTCAGAAACGCCAGCTAGCCTAGGAAATTCCTTTCTTGGATCATGTCCAATTAGCGATAAACTGCTTGACAAATACCACGTGTTAAAAAGCCGAGAGTGTCATCTCAGTCGCTCATGATAAGGGCGATTTAATTAATATTTTTTTTTGTTAAGCAAGGTATTTCTTACCCTAAACAAAACCGCGGATTGTTCACGCCCGACTAAGACGTCATTGGCCAAGTAGATCACATGACGCACGAAGGAGGAGGAAAGATACCCGACCAGGACCTCATTGGCTGAGAGCGGTCACGTGACGCACGAAGAAAATCGGTCGACGCCTCTATCAGAAGTGTAAGTGTGAGGAGCCGATACGAAGAAGTGGGGAAGTTAGTGCACGCCCCTCAGAAGCACAGTAAGAGAGTGGGAGTGAGAGGAAAGTTACCGAAAATGGAAAAGAGTAAAAAATCCCTAACCAGAAATAAGAAGGGTGGAGACGTATTTAGAATTATCGAAGAACCCCTGGCGCCGACAGACCCACCCCAGTTTTGACGGCGTCAATAAAAGCGAAACCCCAACCGACAGAAATCTGTTCGTTCGCTCCAAGCGGGCAGAAGAGGCCAGTTCGTTTGGCCTGAGTGCCGAGAGTTCGTTCGCCCCGAGCGGGCGAGAAGAAGTTCGTTCGACCCAAGCTGGAGAGAAGAAGTTTGAGTTCAGCCGCGGACCCTGGCGAGAAGTTTTGAGCTCTGGACGACAAGCAGAGATGAGCGCCCAGTGTTGAAACCGCGTCAAGATAGCTGACCAAGATTCACGCACACTTTTGGACTCTTCTTCAACCAAGAACAAGTAGTTTGAAGAGCGACTTAGAATCAGACCACAGAAATAAGTTTTCGACTTTCGTCCAAAGACACACCGAAACACAAATTTCTTTAGAGAGCAGACAACTTGAAGCCTTAAAGTTTGCCTAGCGAAAGCGTCGTGCCACAATCCACAGAACGGGTCGGGAAGTAGACATAGTCCTATGTACCGAACAAATAGACATAAAAGTTTGTTACCTTTTTTTTTGATACTTTGGACTTTGTGAGTTTTCATTTTATTTTATTTTATCCATAATTGTGTATTATCACCCCGTTGAACTCAGCTTGCATTACGGCCCCAACTCCTGTTTGATCTCGTCTGTCTAAGATCAATTCACAACGTGGGTAGACAGACTGGGGATCAGAGCAGTTACCCTGGTAACCAGGCGTTGAAGCAGGTTGGGAACGGCGAGGCTGGTATCAATCTAACCAGATTCCTACCCGAATCACCAAAGGATTAGAACGTCACGTTTGGAGCAGCGAGGAGCGAACAGCTGACGCCGCGGCGAAGACGTCACAATTGGTGCTGTTTTGGGGACGTCACATCTGACGCCGTGACCGGGACATCAGAGCCTGGGGCAGCCACGTGACGTCACATCTGGCGCCGTGGTGGATCAGGATAGAACGACACAGTCGGACGTCCAGTGGTGTTTGATGAAAAGGAAGCGACCTCAAGAAAATCCTATTTATATTGATAACTGGCAGTGGTTCTCAGTTCCAACCATAAAAGTTCATCGTCATCTTCAATTTTCCTAAACTTTTTCAAATTGTTTGAAAACGAAAATTAGTTGACATCTTTTCTCTCCATTCTCGCCAACTTGTTTAATTTTTGATAGACTTGAACGAAAAATGGATTTTTTATCGAAATGTTTAGCATCGTAGACAGTTTTGTTCAAAAGTCCCCCAGCCACAGCCGAAAGGGAACTTCATGGGCAAAATGTTGTTTTTATTCTAGAGGGATCGCCAAGGAATAATCCATTTTGTTTGATTAAAACACCTAATGCAACAATTAATGCTCAAATATAATGTCAGCAATTAGAGCGTTTGAACCAAGCTTTTGCGGAAAACAAGGCCTGCTCTAGTGAATCGAAAAGAGGTGATGTTTCATCAGACCAATGCGCGACCCACACAGCAAGAATCACATTAGAAAAGATCGAAGAACTTGGTTGGGAGAAAATTCCCCATCCACCTTATTCTCCCGATCTTGCTCCTTCAGACTATCATTTGTTTCGTAGAAAGAATCATTTGGAAGAAACAGCTTTTGTAACACAGGAAGAGGTTAAAACTGACATTTGTGAGTTCTTCGAATCAAAGCAAAAAGAATTTTACAGTAATGGAATTAATCTTGTTAATAGATGGAAGGAAGCCATAGATAATCAAGGGAAAATACATTGTTGATTGAATCTGTAATTAAATGAACATTTGGTCACTTGTTTTCTTTATTCAAAATTCGGACAGAACTTAAATGACCTTCATGGAAGGAAGTCATAGATAATCAGGGAAAATACATTGTTGATTGAATCTGTAATTAAATGTAACATTTGGTCACTTGTTTTCTTTATTCAAAATTCGACAGAACTTATGGGATGACCTGATAGATGGAAGGAAGTCATAGATAATCAGGAAAATACATTGTTGATTGAATCTGTAATTAAATGAACATTTGGTCACTTGTTTTCTTTTATTCAAAATTCGGACAGAACTTATGGATGACCTGATAGATGGAAGGAAGTCATAATAATCAGGAAAATACATTTTGATTGAATCTGTTTAAATGTAACATTTGGTCACTTGTTTTCTTTATTCAAAATTCGGACAGAACTTATGGGATGACCTGATAGATGGAAGGAAGTCATAGATAATCAGGAAAATACATTGTTTTGAATCTGTAATTAAATGTAACATTTGGTCACTTGAATTCAAAATTCGGACAGAACTTATGGGATGACCTGATAGATGGAAGGAAGTCATAGATAATCAGGGAAAATACATTGTTGATTGAATCTGCTCAAATGTAACATTTGGTCACTTGTTTTCTTTATTCAAAATTCGACGGAACTTTGGGATGACCTGATAGATGGAAGGAAAATAGATAATCAGGGAAAATACATTGTTGATTGAATCTGTAATTAAATGTAACATTTGGTCACTTGTTTTCTTTACCAAAATTCGACAGATCTTATGGGATGACCTGATAGATGGAAGGAATCATAGATAATCAGGGAAAATACATTGTTGATTGAATCTGTAATTAAATGTAACATTTGGTCACTTGTTTTCTTTTTTCAAAATTCGGACAGAACTTATGGGATGACCTGATAGATGGAAGGAAGTCTTAATCAGGGAAAATACATTGTTGATTGAATCTGTAATTAAATGTAACATTTGGTCACTTGTTTTCTTTATTCAAAATTCGGACAGAACTTATGGGATGACCTGATAGATGGAAAAAGTCATAGATAATCAGGAAAATACATTGTTGGTTGAATCTGTAATTAAAATGTAACATTTGGTCATTGTTTTTTTATTCAAAATTCGGACAGAACTTATGGGATGACCTGATAGATGGAAGGAAGTCATAGATAATCAGGGAAAATACATTGTTGATTGAATCTGTAATTAAATGTAACATTTGGTCACTTGTTTTCTTTATTCAAAATTCGGACAGATCTTATGGGATGATCTGATATATATATATATATATATATATATATATATATATATATATATATATATATATATATATATATTATATCAAAAAAACATGGTAATCCATATTGGTAGTCCCAAGGAGGATGAAAACCTGAGAACTCAATGTAAATCCAGATCTATTTTGGAAGTGCTATCTGATGATCCGACGTCCTTTAAAAAGGGCTCTTGTGAAATAAATTATTATAAAGGAACCTTAAAGAGGTCTGTTTTTCTTTCAAATTATAATATATATATATATATATATATACCTTAAAAATCAGAATATCAGTTGAATCTGTTACCTTGGTTTCAACCTTACGGTACCCCAGGCGATTTTTATCAAATGTTAAGAGGCCAAAATCTAAAAAGGGTAAATAAATTCTTGGTTGACGAAACCGACCACTACTAACTACTAACTACTAATCTCTCAGCCTTATCTATACCCGACCCCTCTCTCTCTCTCTCTCTCTCTCTCTCTTTCTCTCTCACCTTCCCTCTTCACAGCCAGTCTAAAGTGTCTGCCCGGTGTACTTTTTCCATTCGTGAAGCTGGTTTTCGTTCTGATGAGATGAAAATCTCGGTGTTCACGGAATAAAACTTATAATCAAATTGGATAATTAAATTTTGCGTCTTCTTATTATCATTATAATGCTCTGTAGTGTACATGAATCTCTCCCTGGATTTATATCCTCCTCGGAATTATGCCTTCCAGTCAGAAACTGGCAGAACGGATATATATATATATATATATATATATATATATATATATATATATATATATATATATATATATAAAGGGAAGATGTTATAGTAGTTCCAACGAGAGAAAAGTGTGTATATTAAAAAGAAGAAAGAAACCGCAAACATTTTTGGTTGTGATGTGGATTTTTTAAAAAAAAATATTATGATTTATTTTCCAGAATTTTGCTACACACGTTTCCGGTCTCGCGACCTTCATCAGGCAAAGCGTGGAGATTTCCACATATTATTAAAAATAATTAATTTTTTCTTACGTCTTTCGATGTTAAATAGTATCGATATGAGACATTCTCTTTTTAGTGTGTTAGTGACCCAAATGTTTTTCTCGAACTGGCAGTGAAATGTTCTGCGTGAAGGGTTATAAAAAAAATTAGGATTGGTCTGAGAAACGGTGAAGGAGTTATCAAAATTCTTACATATATATATATATATATATATATATATATATATATATATATATATATATATATATATATATATATATATATATATGTTCTTTCTTTGTCATTAATATTTACTACTAATTGAAATGCGTTTATAAAGAGCTTATTTTTTAATGTAATTATTATTTCCATTATTTTAGCTTGGGTAATTAATCAAGGCATTATATATTTTAAGTAATGGGTGGGTGTGAATTTAACAGGTTTCTTAAAATTTTACAAAAATGTGATATTCCTATATGTTTGGGAGGGAAAGAGTTTTTTTTTGGGGGGGGAAAGAAAACATAACAAAAAATAATATAACAGCAATATATTTTTGAGGAAAAAATATTACCAGCAATAAATATGTTTAAGGAAAAATATTACCAGCAATAAATATGTTTAAGGAAAAAATATTACCAGCAATAAATATGTTTAAGGAAAAAATATTACCAGCAATAAATATGTTTAAGGAAAAAATATTACCAGCAATAAATATGTTTAAGGAAAAAATATTACCAGCAATAAATATGTTTAAGGAAAAAATTACCAGCAATAAATATGTTTAAGGAAAAATATTACCAGCAATAAATATTTTTAAGGAAAAATATTACCAGCAATATATTTTTCATATTTGAGGAAAAAATATTACCAGCAATATATTTTTAAGGAAAAAATATTACCAGCAATATATTTTTCAGGAAAAAATATTACCAGCAATATATTTTTAAGGAAAAAATATTACCAGCAATATATTTTTCAGGAAAAAATATTACCAGCAATATATTTTTAAGAAAAAAATATTACCAGCAATATATTTTTGAGGAAAAAATATTACCAGCAATATATTTTTAAGAAAAAAATATTACCAGCAATATATTTTTAAGAAAAAAATATTACCCTCAGTACATTCTTGAAGAACAATTATTACCAGCAATACATTTTTGACAAAAAAAAAAAATATTACCATCAATATATTTTTGAAAATAATATTACCAGCAATAAAAAATCTTGTCGGCATTAAGTAACGCATTGTGGTAGATATGCCGTAAAAAAACAACAACAACAAAAAAAAAAAAACCTTGGCCGCAGGTTTATATTTTGGTAAATTTCGATAGCGGTACTCTCAATAACTTTCAGTTTAGCATTTCGGTAGTAGATATGGTTTTGATTTTTTCTATGTATAGCTAATATATTTGATAAATGATTATGTGTAAGATACTTTTATGTTCATAGATACATATATATATTTACATCTTTCTCTCTCTCCCTCCCTCTCTCTCTCTCTCTCTGTCTCTATTGAAACCTAACTTTAATTAAGGAATATTACCTATCTAATAGCTAGAAATTAAATTCATGAATTAGACTATAACTGATAAAGATTTTACCTTAACAGTCATTCACAATCTTAAAATATTACTATTAGTAATTTTTTTTTATTATTATTATTCTTGTTTATTAATAGTATTGGAATTATATTAAATCCATAATTTATTTGCGGAGAAGTTGAATATTTAAATTGCTAACAAGAAATTTATTTTCTTTGTGGACTTTTTAAACATTTAAATTACTATCAAACGTTAAAATCTATTTTTATATCTAAATTGCTAAATCTATACCACCACTCTACTTCCTCCGTAAACCCTTCGGACAACTCTTTTCTTTTTACTTCCCTCTTTCTTCTTTTTCCCTTTTTTTTTACTCCTTTTCCTTTTCCCATATCATTTCCGTTGAGTTGACCGATTAAATAGCTCAATGACTGATCCTTACCTCCTCCTTCTTCAATATTAAGTATTATAATAAAAAGAAATATAAAAATAAATTTCAAAACTCTCGCTTCCCTCTCTAAACGCGACCATGTCTCTCATACCATTCCTCACCACCCTCTATGTCAAATTATATAAGCTTAATACTGCCCGTCAAAAGTGTAAATTTTAATTTCATTTTTTGTTTTACCTTTTGAAAGTGAAGTCTGAAGATCCAGAGAAAAATAAAATTCTCTGGTGAAATAAATTATTTCAAATGGAGCCTTAAAGTGGTCTGTTTTTTTTAAATTAATATATATATATATATATATATATATATATATATATATATATATATATATATATATGCGTGAGTCTCTGTATGTGCGCGCGAGCGAGCGCATGCGTGTGTTTATATGTGTGCATGTATAAAATAGTCTATTCCTAACTAAGATGCAATATCCTTCAAACGTGTTGTGCTATTTACGTAAAAAAAGAACGGATGATCATATTCTATAATCCGGTCTTGTGCCAAAGTATGCGTAAGTGAGAGTACGCTAGAGCGTGTCCCTCTGAGATTAGCTTCAACGCCGCGAGCCCTCTCATTATTACGAACTCATCTTTTTGCAGATTTGCATCAGTTTCATTAAAATTTTGCTTGGCTATGTGTTTTGTTTATTTCAAAAACATTCTTTTTTGCACTCAAAACCCACCTGGGATCGTTCTTCTTTCGCAACACTAGATTAAAGTTTTCCACTTTTATTCTTTGTCTCGGTGTGATTCATTTAGTTTATTTTTGGCATGTGCTGCTTTTTGCTTCAACGTTTTCGTTTGATAGATAGACAGATCCATATGAAGAGTGCCCGAATGAGTAAGAGATCAATAGAGAGACATATGAATAGACTAAGATAGATAGATAGATAGATCGATAGATAGATAGATAGTAGATAGATAATCAACAGACTGAGGTAGAGAGATATGTGGATTCTTCAAGCATAGCTTACATGTAACAAGTGGCCGAAAGTATAGGAAATCCCGTGAGGAGTGAATTCACAATCTAGTCGTAATTGATCAAGCGAGACACCACGTCAAAATGCCAAAGATAGATAGATATAAACAGGTATATATATATATATATATATATATATATATATATATTTATATATATATATATATATATAGAGAGAGAGAGAGAGAGAGAGATACATACATACATACAAACTACGTTTTGTAACTAGCAATTCGTTACTAGGCTTACGTAACGTGATACATAAGGGAAGCAAATCGCTTCAGCTACTTATGTTCCGGTTTATTTATACATGTATTGTTTTTTAATTTTATTCTGCTCTTGGAGCCTACGAAGTCTATCTATCTATCTATCTATCTATCTATCTATCTATCTATCTATCTATCTGTCTTGATAGTGGAATTGATGAAAATGGCGAAAAAATAGAGAAATCTTTACTTCCTGTTGGGAGATTTAATTTCTAAGTGGACAATTATCAACACCAACCGCGATATTGCCTGAAGATGGGTGTTTTCCTCCATGTTCATTTCTATATTTTATTTACAATCTATTCACGATATTGAACACTTTTTCCAATAAACGCAGCATACCTTAAAATCATATATATATATATATATATATATATATATATATATATATATGACTCAGACATTTACGAGTCTATCACGCTAGCCAACCTGGTACTCTATCAAGGTCAGATGGTCATTAAGGAGGCATTCTGTATCATAACGTAGCTGGCCAATGCAAGTGGTTGATGGCCAACCAATTCCTCTTGCTCTATGGCTAGGTTTTCAGAACAGTAGATCTCTTGCAAGTTCACGTTTTGCTCTACAGCAGTGTCCTGCAAATCGCAATCTGGGTTCACGTAAAAGTTTTACAATTGTCAAGGAATGGGTCTATAGAACTGTGTTTTGTCTCAATGCTGTTCTCAGGAGATGTTAAGTACAGCTCTCAGCATCCGAATTTAGGTTCCATCAAGTTTCGACTGTGGGGTTTTAGTCAATGTTCAGGCAGAGGTACCATATATTAACGCCTTCTCTACAATGGATCGAAAGAATCTGCGGTTGATTTTGTCTAGTAGATCAGATTTCCAGGTAGTATCCATTTAATTCAAGGCTACCCTAGCTTTAACTCTACAAATTTTCGCATCCTTTCGCAGCATTTTCTAGGTGAGGTAGCCGTGACATTTGGTAATTTTTTCTTCTTTGCTGTCTGCAGTGACAGGTGGGTCATCTGCATAGTCAATATCTATCAACTATTTTGCAGGATATCTAATTGGTGATAAAGTAAAGCCTAAATGACTTGACTGTGTATTGAGAACTTCCTCGAACGTAGCTGGTCAATGTAGATGTTTGCTGGGCGACCAGTTCGGCTTGCTCTATGGCTAGGTGCCCAGAACAGTAGATTGTTCCAGCAGTGACCTGCACAACGCATTATGCGTTTACGTAAAATTGTACAAATATCAGGGATGGGCCCATAGTGCTGTGATGTGCTTGAATGCTGTTCTCAGTAGATGTTAAGTATTGCTCTCAGCATCCAAGTTTAGGATTTCCTCAAGTTTTGTAGGGCTTTATTTTATGTCCAGGCAATGGCAAAATAAAATGACACCTCCTTTATAGTAACGCGAAAGAATCTGCGCCTGACGTTGTCTGGTACTTTTCCAGATAACATCCATTTTATTCAAAGTGACCTAGGCTTTAGCTAAACAAATTTTCCCATCCCTTTCAGTAGAATTTATCTCGCTTCCTAAGGAAGATTCGACAGATTTTCCTTAGACAGTTTTTATTGACCCTTTGCTGACTGAAGCCTATGAATTAACTTCTAAAGACATTGACATACCGTCTAATATCATTTGCATCATTTTCTAGGTGATGTAGCAGTACTATGATATTTGGTAATTTTGTCTTCTTTGCTGTCTGCAGTGAGAGCTAGATCATCTGAATAGCCAATATCTGACAACTCTTTTGCAGCATATCTACTTGAGTGTTTTGGTGATAAAGTAAAACCTAGATGACTTGGCTGCGTATTGAGAACTACCCTTGACATGCTTGTTGAGCGAAGTTCTCAATACGTAGTCTAGGCTGATAAAAAATAAAAATAAAAATAAAAACTTCACGGCTGTCACCCTGGATAAGTCATAGTTTGATATCCAAGAAGTTTGTGTCTCTGACTGGGGATCTACCCGAAGAGTTGGTATTTTTGTATAGCAACATTATGGCCGCTACTCTCTTAGGAGACATATCATAAGACAGAAGGAACTTCTCCATAGTCCATCTATGTACAGAATCGAACAGTTTAGAGAAATCTACAAAAAGTAAGGTGGCCGTTAGATTATTTGTCCTGGCTCCCTCGATAATCCGCCGAATTGTCAGGATTTGTCCAAACGTTGATCTATTTTTTCGAAAGACATTTTGATCTTTCGTCGCACCTTTTGTATTTCCGGTTGTATTCTGTTGACAAGCATTGTGTTGGTGATAAAGTAAAAACTTGAAGATGATGTTTGCCAAGTTAAGTTCTCAATACGTAGTCATGAGTGATAACAAAGAAAAAAGTTGCAATGATGTCTCGCTGGATAACTCATAGAGCTGTGATTTAGTTGGATGTCAGTAAGCAAATATGGATTCCATCAAGCTTAGACTGTTGGGTTTTAGTTAATGTCCGGCCAGTGGCACTATACATTAATACCACATTTACTGTAGATCGAAAGAATCTTCACTTGAGGTTGTCTGGTAGATCAGATCTCCACATTACATCCATTTTTATTCAAGGCGGCCAAGTTCTTAGCTATACGTATTTTATCTCGCTTCCTAGGTATGTAAAAGATTCGACAGATTTTATTGATTCAACTGAGACAGTATGTAATTAGCCTTGCTGGTTGAAAAACTATGAATTCAGTTTTAGAGCCACTGGTCCCACATTATTGGCAGCATTTTGTTGATGATGTAGGAGAACTGTGGCATTGGTAATGGTGTCTGCAGTGATAGTTAGGTCATCTGAATAGTCATTGTGTGTCAACTTTTTTGCAGGATATCGACTTGAGAGTCTTGATGATAAAGTAAAACGTAGATGACTTGAGTACACATTGAGACAAACATGTCGAGGAAAGTTCTCAATACGTAGTCAAGGGTGATAACAAAGGGAAAAGGTACAAGCATATCACCCTGGAGGATTCATGCGTTGATATCGAACAAGATTGTGTCTCTGTCTGGGAATCTAACCAATGATTTGATATTTTCGCATAGCATCATTATGGCAGCTACTCTCTCAGGAGACGTATCATATTACTGAAGGAATTTCTCCATATTCTATCTATATACAAAATCGAAAGCTTTAGAGGAATTTACAAAAAGCAAGGCAACCTGTAGATTCTAGTCCTGATGCCCTCGATAATCTGCCGAATTGTAAGGATTTGTCCAAATGTTGATCTATTTATTCGAAAGACATTTTGATTTTTTTATAGCACCTTCTTTATCTCAGGTTGTATTCCGTTGACGAGCATTGTGTTGATGATAAAGTAAAAACGTTGATGATGATGGTTGCCGAATAAAATGCTCAATACGTAGTCATGATTGATAACAAAGAGAAAAGTTGCAAGGTCACCCTGGAGGACTCCTGCTTCCATATCTAAAAAGTGTCTCTGACTAAGTTGGTATTTTTATATAGAATCATTTTGGTAGCTACTGTCTCAGGTGAGATACCATATGACAGAAGGAACTTCTACATATTGCATATATGTACAGAAGAAAAGGCTTTAAAGAAATCTACGTAAGTAAGGTGGCCTTTAGATTCTTTGACACGATATCCTCGATAATCGGCCGAATTACCAGGGCTTGGCTTGCTTTCATAATATTCCACAGTCTTTCTTTTTGTTTTGATATTTTCCTTTCTTTCTTTCTCTCATAATAATTTCTCTACTCCCATAATAACAACGAAACATCTTTTGTAAAAATTCAAATAGACTAAATAATAATAATAATTTTGAACTCAGGAAGAAATCAATAAAGTCCATTTTTAGAGCCACTGGCCCAACATGATTTGCACTATTTTCTAGATGATCTAGGAGTGGTGTGGAATTAGTAGTGATGTCCGCAATGACAGCTCAGTCATTCCAGCAGTATTCTGTTGAAAAGCATTGTGTTGCAGATTTTTGCTGCAATTGAAGTGAGTGTGATCCCTCTGTAGTTTTTTTGCCAACCCTAGATTTCCTTTTGTTTGGGAAAAGAAGTATACAGCCTTCTCTCCATCTTTCTATGACTTCTCTATTACATGTGGCGTAATGGGTTGGTGTAGAATAAAAGAAGAAAGAAAAACGCCAATGTTGAAGGCTGTTCTTTAATTGCCAGTCCTCCACGACACGATATGTGTGTATGCGTGGGTGTCTGCAGGAGTTGGGGTCCTGTCATAAACTACAGAATATCCGCTAATGAATCAAATATACACCCTAAAATATGCCGGGTATCATCAAACCACTGTTATTCGAACAGTGCAGAGAATTAAATGAAAATGTATGGTAACATTAGTGTATGCCGAAAAACTTTTGAAACTATCTTACTCCTTGTACCACCATATGAAGTGTTACACACACACACACGCACACACACACACACATATATATATATATATATATATATATTAATTTAATACACCATTTTAATATTTATTAGTTGGAATGAATTATGTTTTAGTCTAACCCCAACATTAGAGCATTAAATAATTATTATAACCAAAGTTCGTTGTTAAGTTTTTTGAATTCTCGTATACTTGTATTTTGATTGGTCATTCCAGCTTATGTAACAGCGTTTCCCCTAGCGAGGGGTGATTGATTGATTTGAACCTTTTAAAACCCTCTATTCTTCATTCAACATCATCACTTGATAAGACACAAGAAGTGTTGAAACAAAATGCCTATTTTTGTAATGATTTTATAACATATTTATGCAATGATTTTCGAATATATATATATATATATATATATATATATATATATAGAGAGAGAGAGAGAGAGATATATATATATATATATATATATATATATATATATATATATATATATATATATATATATATATATATCACAAACTTTTTGTGGGTACACACACACACACACACACACACACACACACACACACACACACATATATATGCATTTATATATATATACACATATATGTATGTGTGTTCGTATGTTTAAACACACACACACTCATATATATATATATATATATATATATATATATATTTATATATATATATATATATATATATATATATATATATATATATATATATAAATATATATATATATATATATATATATATATTATATATATATATATATATATATATATATATATATATATATATATATATATATATATATATATATATATATATATATTTATGAATAAAAATGACAATAGGAAAACTGCTAATTGCTGACGCGTTTCGTCCAATGTGAACTTTATCAAAGCAAAATACGAAAATGATAAAGTCCCCATTAAACGAAACGCGTCAGCAATTACCAGTTTTCCTATTGTCATTTTTATTCATAAATATTGTCTTCTCTACCGATTAAATCGGAGAAATTTTCATATATATATATATATATATATATATATATTCTATCCTCTTTGAATTTTATACAAAATATATATGTATGTGTATGCATGTATGTATATATATTTATATATCTTTCATATGTATGTGTATATTTACCACTAATATTATCTCTCTCTCTCTCTCTCTCTATCTATATATATATATATATATATATATATATATATATATATATATATATATATATATGTATATATATATATACAGGCTGTTTTTTTGAGAGGGGGCGGCGTGTTCCTCACACTAAAACAAAGACAAAAGTTTTTATAAGCATAAGTCCGAAAATCCTTCTTTACCAGTTCTTCCGTATAAAGTTTACGGTAGACGCTGTTAAATGTACAGTTCAAGAAACACACCAAAAATAGTTTTACAAACTTTGGTGCGGGTTCCTGAAACGAAAACAAGGTAAAACGTTCCATATAAACATACCTCTAGAAGTCTGTCTTTGTATCTCAATACGGCTACTCGTAATAAATGATCAAAATGTACCCCGATTGCTTCTACACACGCCTGCACCCGTCGGATAATTGACCGGCGGTCGCTTTCAAATACACCAACACGGTGTTGAATTGTTTCGCAGGTTCACATAACACGTTGATGAAGCGTCTCTGAATTATTAATGTCCGCTACAAAAACAGATTCTTTTAGGTGGCCTCACAGATAAAAATCTACAGGGCTGAGGTCCGTGGAACCTGCAGCCCATGGAACCGGTACTATCAGATGTAAGATATGGTAGGGCCACATGACGTGTGCTGATACCTGGTTCATCACCGACAACATATATATTTTGTTCTTTGTCGCCCTGCGTACGAGCGGATCTCGGTTTTCATCGCTCTACAGTTTGTGGTGCCACGGATCTTGTCTCAGCAAAGCGACGATAAACAAAGATCTAAAAAGGATACAGCCGTGCAGCCTCATGTCCATGACACAGTGCACATGTTAGTACTTCGTATGTCCATTCTATCAAGTCCTTCCTTGCAGATTGACTACAGATTATCGATTGGATTTAAATCAGGAGAGTTTTCGATTCAGTTCATACACTAGCATGTAAATAAACAATAAAGATTAAAGCCTACATAAGCAGGCCAGATTCTTAGCTTCAGGAGGGCAACACACTGCGGCTTTTTGGTCCCATGTTTTCTACTGACACGACATGAAACAATTATAATTAACCAAATGCTAAATAATCTTCGAGAAAATACGTTTACCATGTGATGATAATCATATTTTCGTGCCAGAATCTATCGTATATACAACCTTGTGTAAATTAATTGAAACAAAACGAGTAATTCCGTGATTATTTACTTTTTTATTTTTCCAATAAAACATAACTCAGTACATGTTGAAGATTGACCAAATATTACCGATAGGATTTAA